>BQNB010061980.1:0-36259 GCA_026074375.1 Tanacetum coccineum
GCGGTTCGGCTCGGTTCGTCGGTTTCACGGTTTTTTTGAACACCCCTAGAGCTAGTATTCCTCACTATTCTCATATATAACACGTGAGAGTTAAATCGAAAATGTCATGATTAAAGGACATCAAAAAGATAACTCAACCAGTAACATTTGTATAACATGTTGAAGTATCAATATACATTGAAACAGGGCCGGACCTAAGGGAGTTTTCAGGATTCACAAAAACTCGATGGATGTTTGTCGTCTAATGTAATTTTTCGTTAAACATTACGATTTCTCTAAAACGAACATGGGCCTTAAATTTTGTGTCACGTAAATACATATCTTTGTTTAGTCATTTCACTGATATGTCAAAAAGAAAAATACATGTATTCTTAATTTGTTTACTGGTTTTAATAAATCTTTCTTTATAGTTCATTTTTATTCTTTTTGTATGCGTAAAAGAATTTTGTGCACCTAATGACTAAAAGTTTGCGTCCGACCTTCTATTGATATAAGAAATATCAGTGTTCTAAAAGGCGTGAGACGCAGCCTCCACATTACGAAATGGACCTTGGCGTTGGCTCTGGGCGTGACGTGGGACAAGACGTGAAAAAGAGAGCAAAAGCGCAAGGCGTGGCGAATTTTTTTGAAGGGTTTAAGGATTTTACTAATATTTTGGAGTTGGGCTTGGATTTACTAATGCTTATCACTCGTATAATTATGAAATATGATATAAATCTATAAGTATTTGTTGCGCTTTAAGTCACGCTTCAAAAACGCCATACCATTACGCCTCAAGCTAAAACTTGAGAATTGATCATGCCGTCACGCCACGCCTCACGCTATCTATAAAATATATATCAAAACGTCAAAGGACATATGTTATTGGTTGGTATAATTCATTGAATTTCATTGTCACACATGATGTGATAAAATATAATTTAGAATCATAGATTCGGGTCTTTTAAACAATTGTTCATATGACAAGTTTGTATCGTGATAAGCACGTTGTGCGTATGACTATGTTATGTAGGACGTATGTGTTAATGTGTCGAGCACAACCAAAATGGTCATGGTATGGCCAGAGGCGGAGCCAGAATTTTCAGTTAAGGGGGGCTGATTGCGCTTAATGTAGAAAGTCATAATGATAAGGGTGGCTCAATATAAAAAATTAGTAGAAAAGCGGCTTGTAATATAGATAATTAATGAATAAATAGGCTGATTGGGGGTGGCTCAACACCCACTAGTCCCCGGGATGAGCAAAAGAACCAAAGAACTGGATCGGAACCAAGAACCAAACCGGAACCGATAAGAACCAAACCGGAACCAGAACTCTATCGCTACTTGGTTCCTGTTTCTTGATTTTTGAGATTTTTCAGGTTCTTGGTTCGGTGTTTCGGTTCGGTTCCACCACCGTTCTCGGTTTCCTTGAACCAAATAATCCAATTATTCTAAAAATGGATAAGGTACAACATTTATGTTTTACGCATGTACTATTGTTATCCCTTTTACTTGCATATTAGTGTATTCTGTGAATAGTTTATGGTGATTTTGTGTTATATATATTTTTGTATAGATTATCTTGGCAATGTCAAAATGTTCAACTGTGGCATCTGAAGCGGCGTTAGACGGTGAACGAGTATTTAGACCCACTATAAGAACTTCAAGCTTGTCAACGAACTGATTGTTGAAGACTGTGGTTTTGACGACACCAATGAATTGGTAGAGAAAGTCGAGAACAAACAAATGTAATTGGGATGATGTGAAGATCTTATTAAAGACGATGAGATTGTGACAAAGATACGATAACAATTAAAGAAACGAAACCGAAAGAGAGAAACACAACGTGGGAATATAATCAACTTTCTATTTATTTTTGTTGGACAAAGGATTTGAAGGTTAATTTATTTGTTTTTCAATGTTATGCAATTATTTGAACTTGTGTAAGCTTGTAACAATAGAAGTGGATTGTTTTATATTTTAACTTAATGCTAATTAGTTGTTTAAATAAGATATTACTTTTAGCATAAAATGATGCAAATGCTTTAAAAAAATTATTTTTTTTAGGCTATTTTAATTGAGCTAAATTCAATTAAGTGTCATGAAAGAATTATTTTCTTAGTAGATATCGATTCCTATCTCGGGTAGGCGCAGCGCATGGAACCGTGTGAGAACCAGAACCGGACGGGTCTGGAACGACACACAAAAAAAACTATTTGGTTCGTTCTCGTGTTCCTATTATTAGGGCCTTAAATTTACGTGTGTTGCTCGGATCCATCGTGTCGCGAGTTCTCAGTTCCACCGTTCTAGTATACCAGCTCAACTCCCCCTACGTATAGATCCGCCCGCTAAGGTATGCACAGGGGTGTCAAAACTTTTGGATTTCCGATGGTTATGATTCAGTTTCAATGGTTAAGAAATCTTCGGGAGCGGGTGCGAGGGGAGGGGGGGGAGGGCGGGGGGGGGAACAAACTTTACAATTATATCGAATAACAGCCGTGTAAAGTCCTTTTACGTATATGATCATTTTAAAGTACAATGCTACAACAATAATATCATTTGTAAACACATCAGTTTTTAGCATCGCGGGGTGGGGGGTGTAGGGGTGAGGGGCTTGAGGTGTGCCATGCGTGGGGGCGGGTTGGGGGTGGGGGGGGAGGGAAGGGGGGGGTGATTGGGGGTAGTGGTTTAATTCTTGGGATGAGAGGTGGATTAAAGTCAGGCGCGAAAATAGAAAAAATAAAGACAATTTTTAACACTTTATATAATTATATAGCGCGAGAAAAATTATACAGTTAGTGTGCACATAACATAAACTAAGAACACACATTGGTCACACCACAAGTTTCCGTTTAACACAGCTGGAAGTGTGAACAAACGTGAATTTGACAAATTAAGCATTATTGCACAACCACGTGAACATTATACAAATTTGATATTAGTATAAAACACTTCCTAAAGGATAATCGGAGAGGGAAGCATTTGACCTCTCTGCTACTGTTTGGGTGACGCGAGTGACCTTTTCCTCAATGAGCTAGCCTCAAGAGATGAATACATGTTTTCAGTGACCTTTTTAGCTAGGAGTTAAAATATTTCTTCACAATCCTTTTTCACCGGTCAATTGTATGTTTGCAACGAGAGAGTGATACCCTTAAAGCAATTGTGTGTCCAGGAGTATGATATAATTACACGCTTATAAATGCTACAAATTGTGAGTAAACGTTATATACTTTCTTTCCTTCTTTTTAAACGTACAAATTTTATTAAAATAATATAGTAAAAGAAGCCCAATAAAGAATTAACAATAATAAAAGATTAGTAATCTTGCACCTAAATATCAATTAAAAACTTATATTGAGGGGTAAAGAACAATTTTGTCATGTAATATGTTTACTTTGAGTGGCCCGTATTGGAGGTGTGAGGGCTACCATTAGATCCTGTCACAGACGCCACCTCCGGTGCGTGGCACCCGAAAGCATCCCTCACACGAGGACCAAGATCAAAAGCCCTCACAAATGTGACATATGCGCTTTTCAGGTATTGTGAAAACGTGGGCTTCACACAAAATGCAACGGATACATTTTTTTGTAAAAAAATTCTCCACTACCATTTTATTTACGTATAAATAACCCTTAAACTGTCAACCTTTCTAACAAAACTCACATTAATTACTCTCTCACTCTTAATATCAATATTACCTAACAAAATGATCTCAACAAAACACTCCCCGCTAACAAATGGATTAACGTCAAACCGTTCAACAATGAAAGACCTACCTCCCGTGGACACTCCCCCCCCGACAAGTACTGGAAGGAAACATTCAGAGTCCCGAATACCTGCCACCAGCAACACCCAACAACAACAAAATCAAATTCAGAGCACCACAATTAATTTACCCAAACCAACCATAACAATTATACCATAACCCACCATTCGTAGCTCCACAACAACAAAATATGCACAACCCATACCAACCAAACATGTTTGACCATAAACGACACAACGTACGGTTCACAATATAATTCATGGACGGATCTTCATCTCAGTATTAATATGTGCGGTTCTTCTTCCTCTCATAACCGTTTCGACATTATAGTTATAATTTGGACAATGGAAACAAGTAATCTTGTCGCTTTCAGAGTCCTTTCGCTGAGGAGACTAACTCTTCGTCGGAAGAACAAGTGATACTAAGTCATACTGGCCCTGGAGAAGAAGACTAGTAGCTAGCCGAAAAGCCGAGAACGCAACAGTTGCTTGTCCATGAACCATCTGAGAAGAAGTGAATTGTTGCAGATCATTACGGGTTCGTTACAATCGAAGAGATAGCGTTGAGGATGAATAACAAGAAAGACAAGGGTGTTGGGTTGACAACATTCATAAACACATACACGGCAGAACTATACTATCACACAAGCATCAGACGATATGATATGGTTAAACAGGCAGAATATGAAGACTATATACGACGAATTTTTAGCTTGTTTGATTTGTATGTACGATAATGTCCTTTTGGATAGCTGAGTAATGATGAAGCCAATGATGAGGATTAACCATTCACGAAGGCCAGAGCATAATATCAAATAGAATATGGAATGCTTAGTTTACACGTTTCATTGCTAAGAAGTATTAAAACATTGTGATAAATGGAGTGGTGTGGAAATTCTAGAATTTGTAGCACAAATGGACGACACAGAAGAGCAAGAGATACAAGAGCCTTGCGATAAGAACGTTCAACAAGAGAGAATCAAGAAGATGGTTGTTTGAATTTGAAATAACACAGAAGGGGAACTGAGGAAGAAGAAAGTGAAGGAAGTTCGACAAGAACATCCCATCATAAATAGGAAAGAGGAGGGGATGGGGAAGGTGACCCAAAGGCAGAAGAGTGAGAAAGGGAAAGACGGCGATGTCGTCGGCATACATTGCAGCAGCTGATGTTGATGTGGAAGTGTTTGTAGGTTGATGGGTCAATGAATAGGTGGAAACTACAAGGGGGGGATTGAATAGTTTTATATCCCGGTTCATTTTTAACGTTTTAAAAGTTTGGCCTTTCAAAATTACTTTAGATTCGAGTTGTATGTCTCAACCAATCAACAATATGAATCAGACAATGTAAATATACTAAACTAAATGAACTAGAAATAACAAATGCAACAAATTAAAGAGATAAGGGAAGGAACAATTCAAACCAAGAACGAAAAGCCAAGTAAATATATTTTCAGCTACCAATCTCCTCTCGCCCTATCTTTACTCCACCTGAGTAAATCCTAACTTAAGATATCACTAGTCAACAATGGCTCCCCTTTAGACGGAGAAAACCGTTACCCACATCGCTTACGTTATTTTATCGACACTATGCAAATGTCTCGAGTCCGTAATCTTAGCTAGAACAATCTAATCCACTCACAATCCCTACAAAATCACAAGATCTACACTACGATTTACACACCACTTCGAATCATAGCAATTGAGCACAAGATAATTACAATAAGACTTTGACTACTTAGAAGAATGAGAGAGAGATCACTAAATCACAATTCATGTTCTTAGCGAATACGAATGTTCTTACTCTTAGCACATGAATAGAGAGAGATGAGAGATGAGAAGCAAGAGAATTTGGATCACATTTAAACAAAATCAAACAATAGTTAGTGATCAAGAGATTTAGTGAGAAAAAGAAGGTTTTGAGACGAGAGAAAAAGAGACTGCTTTGAGAAAATCAGTTGCAAAGAGATATGTTTTATTCGCAGAAGTAGTGCATGTATTTATAGATAAGATCTCTATACCGGCTAAGCAAAGTGGTCGGTCCCGTGGGAGTCCCAGATAGATCTTGGGGGCCGCCAGAGCGCTAGAAGGGGCGCGCCCTGGAGTACGCACTCTGTTTTTATCTTTTGTGAGAAGGTTGTATCTGTTATATAAGCTTTTCCCAGTTTGGGAAAAACATATTCAAAAATTTATAAATTAAATATGAACAGTTTCTATTTATTGAAAAAGTAATTTTTTGGTATGATTTAATTTGGTAGTAATACTTTTGATGCAAATGACATGGTTAAGAAAGAATAATATTCTTGATCACTAACATGCTTTAATGATTTGTTTGTACATATACCTTACGTATTAGTCTAGAATAGGAATTTTGTTTTTTTGTTAACGATTAATGAATTTGTAAACGTTTTGTTTTATTGTAAACGATTTTTACATTAATATTATTAACAAAAACGTTGATTGAGAGTAGATAAAGATAAATAACTTTTTAGGATAATTAATTGTATTAATTAACAAATCTCCATCCCTTTTTGATGGATGACAAAATATAAACTCATGTTGGTATTAAAAGTTAAGAGTTTTCGAATTATTAATGAATTTCATTCCATTTGCTCAGCGACCCTTATTGTCAGAATTACAAAAAGGATGATCGTTTACAAATTGAGATACACAGTAGCAAGACACACAATTCGACATATCAAAGACTAGCCCCCCCTTCGTGTAGGCTCATCCATCGTTTGTAGGAGATGGCACCAAAGGATCAGATGCTTAACGAATATTGTTGACTACATTCAAGCAATAGTTAGAAGTACAAGAGCAAGACAATATAACTTACAAACGGCAATATGCATGACAAATATTAACTCAAAGTTAATAATACTATCCAACTAAGCTATAAAGTGATTTCATTCATCGATTCCAATAATTCTCATACAAATTAGATTATAGATCTGCAACTATAGATAGTACATGAGAGAAATGAACATGGCATAAACTCATAAAGAGAACATTAAATAAAAAGCTAAACTTAAATTATTTATGCGACTTTATTAGCTTGATGTCGATCAGTACCATAAGGTGAGTGAGTTAATTATATTAAGGAGAAATTGAGAGCCTTCTATCAATGAGGCTCAATTATATTATGGTGAGTTATTGTGGTTATAGGAAGAAGGGGCATAGGGTTGATGGTCGCCTAATGACACGATATTGTTCTACGCTTGAAAGATCATTCCCTAACACATAAACTAGAGTTCTGAGGGTTACTAAATCTAAACAACCAAAGTCGCAAATTCTAGAATATAGGGAATTCACATTGGTCTAGAGTACCGAAGAATTTGTGGTGAGGAAAGAGTTATGGATATTAAATACAATAGCTCGTTAGAGATTAATGTTAAGAAGATTTGATAGGTAACGAAGTTCATTAAGGTTTTGTTCACGTTGGTTATGAGTTGGGTTTTGTGGAGGTGAAGAGGATGAAAAAGAGTTAGTAGAGATGAGAGAGGTAGGTGGAGGCCCTTTTGGTAGAGGAGAAGGTAGTGAATGAGAGAAGTTATGACTATGCCTCGCAAGTTCATCGAATGGCTATTCGGTGTTTTTTCAGTAAGTATTCACGAGAGGGAATTTACTTGCGGCTGACATGAAGATTATGTGTGAGGAAAAGAAGATTTGAGAGGATAGTTAAGATGTGAATTGAAATAGAGAAGGAAGAATGATGTTCATATATAGAAGAATTTTTGGGAAAGGCATGGTGTGAGGTGAATAAAGATTCTAAAGAGTGTTTTGTTCAGAAAGAAAATAATTACCGGACCTAGGGTGAATAGGGTCAAAGTTGCAGAAAAATAAGAGACATGAGTATTTCGTGGTTCTCCTGATGGCGGTCCCATAAACACACGATGGTCCCATATATATTTGGGGGCCGCCAATTATTTTGGGGGTCGTTTTATGGGGAATTATGAAATTCCCTAGAATTTTCTTTGGGGAATTGGCAGCATTTCCTATCTTTTCAAGAATCATTTATTATAGCTTTATAACTAATATCTAGATATAGACATGGAATGCACATAAAGATTCACGAAGTGACATATAGCAAATTTATCTTGAGTACTAGAGTAACCGAGATAGAAGTCAAAGTGATATTACATAGCAATAATAATAGTACGTGTGTGTAGCATATTGTGGTGCACAAAGAGAAAAAGAAAATTTAGTAAGATGTAGAAACATCTTAAACACTTGTCGAGGCATTCGAATCATTACTTGTGACTTCTTCAGAAGATATGGAGATGATTGCTTCAAGATGATTAGGATGAACCCAATGTTTCATGGATGGCCAAATACAATATATATTTTAATTTTTGTAGATGAGGATTAATTTTGATGAGGTGATCATATAGACGATTTAGAATCATTCCATATAGCATTGGAGAGTTTGGTTAATTTTTAATCTTTTCAACTCGTTTGGTTAGAAAACAGGCAAAGTTAAAGGGAGTTCTTGTTAGAATGCAATACATCATGTGACATGATGATGCAAGAAGAAAATTTAAGTCATTTTTAGTGCCAAAGGCGTTGTCTTGAATGATTTCATTCCAAGATCTCATGTTATGATGAAGCTCTTCCTTGAGAATTTTGTTTGGAAAAATGGTTTGACCAGTTGTTGTAATAGATTGAATAATTTCATTTGGTGTTAGAATGTGTGTTTGGTAAAAGGTGTTAAATTCTTGATTAGTTCTCAAAGAATCAAGGGATGCATCTTTAGAGTAAGAACATTCTCCTTCACATGGAATAGAGAGAATTAAGGCAAATGACTCGAGTGAGAGTTTAAATGTTCTTTTTAATGTCCAGAATTTTAAAAAGATATTTTGATCATTGTCTCTAGTAATTTTTATTGAAGAATAAAATTCAAGTAGAAATCTTGGACAAATCCCTTCATGGAGTTCATATATACTTAGTAGTTTGATAATTTGAAACATGATTTGTATATTATCATATTTGGTAGATTCAGAAGATACTGGACGGCCTTTATGAATTGATCTACACTCTAGGATTAAATAAAGGGTTTTAAGTTATTAGGAAGATAGTTTTCATTTAAGATTGTTGGAACATATTATTTGGTGTACCGTAGTTCTTCTTTCAACGTCATCTCACATAATTAAAAGAGTGCCAATTTTAGTAAGGTTTTCGCATTGAAATAGGTATCTAGTGTGTGCTTAATTGTCACAAATGTGGAGTAGCGATTAACTCGAGCTAAAAAATTAAAATCCTAAGAGTTAATCCAAATGCTCCTTAATTTGATTTTGCTCATCCAAACATGTCAAAAAATACATATGAATTATGTATCTCGAAATGAGATCATTATGCATGTGTTTGAAAACGTTTTTAGGTTGGATTAATAATGCATAACAACAATTTTATTATGTTCCTAACGTGAGTGATTTGAAGATAAAATTGGGGTTTTGGTTCAAAATCAATTTTTCTACAAGCTTACTTATATATGCAAATCCTATGTCTACATGAAGCATATTAGTTGTACATTGTATCCTAGTAGTTCTAATTGTACAAATTTGAAAGAAAAATAGAAAATCCCTAATTTCAATTTTTGGTGTTCATCATGAACCCTAGACAATTGATGATCTTTGTGATGTTAGGATTGATTATTAGTGTTGATTTGATCTTCAATTGATGTTTTAATGGTTGAATTTGAGTTTTGGTGGGTTTTGGGTCGTGTTCGTCGAGTGCAACAGATAAGGGGGGTGTTTGTTTTTGTGTTTTGAATATTTTTGTTTAAGTCTTCCATATTCTGGTCTGCTGATGGCCGTCCCATGTCTCTTGGCGGTCCCAAATATATTGGGGGGCCGCCTATATGGGGACCGCCCTCAGTAAAGGGTATTAGACTTGGTTTTTGACAAAAAATATTAAAGGAGGAGTGACATTTTAATTTGCATTTCGCGAATTAAAGATTCTTAAAGTACTTCGGATGAAGTAATTAAGTTTTCATGACACGGAGTGGAACACGGACTAGAATCGAGACAGAAGAAGGAGAAGCAAACCAATATGATTTATGGAATGTGTTCCATCCCTAAACTAAGACGTAGATAGTTAAACGATTCACGTTTAATTAGTAAGAATGTCGGCAATATTGTCGACGGACGGTACTTTTTCGATTGAGATACGTCCTTCTTGGACATTATCAAGAAGAAAGTGGTGACGAATTTCGATATGTTTGGTACGAGAATGTTGCACCGGGTTTTTGCTAAGGTCAATCGCGCCTTTGTTGTCGCACATGATGGGAATGTCGTCGATTCGTACGTCGTAGTCGACGAGAGCTTGTTTCATCCATAGTGCTTGTTGACATGCCTTTCCGGCGCTTACGTATTCGGCTTCGGTAGTGGATATAGCAAGAGCAGTTTGTTTCTTCGAGAACCAAGATGTCAAACAACATCCTACGAACGTACAAATACCGCTAGTGCTCTTTCGGTCCACATAATCACGCGCATGATCAGAGTCGGCATATACTAAGGTTTCTATGCCGGTCCCCTTAGGATACCATAATCCTAAGTGCGTAGTGCCTTTAATGTATCGAAAGATACACTTAACTGCTTCAAGATGAGAGGTTTTGGGAGCCTCTTAGAAGCGGGCACAAAGGCAGACACTAAACATTATATCAGGCCTACTTGCCGTTAGGTATAATAAACTACCTATCATGCCTCGATACTTGGTACTATCTACCGACTCACACTCTTCATCTTTCGTGAGTTTAGTATTGGAGGACATGGGGGGTTTTCATTAGTTTAGAATCTTCTAGACCAAATGTCTTAAGCATTTCTTTAATATACTTAGATTGATTAAAGAATATATCATCTTCCATTTGTTTAATTTGTAATCTACGAAAGAAGTTGAGTTCACCCGTCATGCTCATCTCGAACTCGTCATGCATGATTTTGGCAAATTCATCACACATGTCTTGACAAGTCGAACCGAATATAATGTCATCGACATATATTTGAACAATGATGAGATTTGAACTTTTCTTCTTAGTAAAAAGAGTGTTATCTACCATTCCCATTTTATATTCATGTTTAATAAGGAAAGCTTTTAATCTATCATACCAAGCTTTGGGTGCTTGTTTAAGACCATATAAAGCTTTCTTTAATTTATAAACATGATTCGGTTTTTCGAAATCAATGAATCCTGGAGGTTGTGCCACGTATACCTCCTCATTGATAAAATCGTTCAGGAATGCACTTTTTACATCCATTTGGAATAGTTTAAAATCTAAGGCACAAGCATAAGCTAATAATATTCTAATGGACTCAAGTCTAGCAACCGGGGCATAAGTTTCATCATAATCGATGCCCTCTTGTTGGTTGTAGCCTTGAGCAACTAACCTAGCCTTATTTCGAGAAACAATACCGTTCTCGTCTAACTTATTTCTAAATACCCACTTAGTTCCTATGATTGTCATATTCCTAGGTTGAGGAACTAACTCCCAAACGTCATTAGCAACGAATTGATTTAATTCTTCTTGCATGGCGACTATCCAACTTTCATCTCCTAACGCTTCATTCACATTCTTAGGTTCTATAGTTGATATAAAACAAAAGAAGTTACTTTGGTTTTGGGCTTATGACCTAAGGGTTCTTTGGTTAAGGTTTCCTATGACATTTTCTAATGGATGGTTCCTAGATTCCTTGATGTTGACTATTTCATCAATCTCTAAGTATCATCCACAATGTCGTTTTCTAGGTTTTTCTTTCCGGTGACCTTAATTGCTTCTTCTTCATCTAAGTCATCATTCACCAAGGGTGATATCTTAGAGGGTGGAGGAGTTTCATCGAATGTCACGTTAAGTGATTCTTTGACTTTCCTAGTGTATTTGTTTAGGATGATATAGGCTTTACTATTTTGAGAATAACCTAAAAAGACACCTTCGTATGACTTTGGGTCAAACTTAGTAAGGTAGTCTTTTGTGTTCAAAATGAAGCACTTACTTCCAAACACTCTAAAGTAATCTAGCATAGGTTTTCTACCTCTTAAGAGTTCGTAAGGTGTTTTTCCTAGAATGGCTCTAATAAGAATTTGGTTGAGAAAGTATGTTGAAGTATCAACAGCGTTACACTAAAATTTTTGTAGTAACGATTGCTCATTCAACATAGTCCTACTCATTTCCTAAAGTGTCTTATTTTTCCTTTCGACCACGCCATTTGATTAAGGAGTGTGAGGAGCCAAGAAGTTATGTGCAATACTGTTGGGATTCAGAGCTTCTACACTTAGTACTGTTAGTTAGTTAGTTAATACTACCAGTACATTGTTAGTACTACTAGTATACTTAGTTAGTTAGTTAGTACTGCTAGTACATTGTTAGTACTGCCAGTATGGTTACTATAATAGTTAGTACTGTTAGTTATATAGTTAGTACTGCTTATGTGATATGCATGAGTTATATTAGGAATAGATATGCATGATCACTTAACACATTTTGTAAGCCCATTAGGGTTTTCCTTAGTGTATAAAAGGAACCCTACGGCATAGTTAGAGACATCAAGTTTTATCAAGTTTTTATAGTTATTCTGTAACCTATGCAGAATATTAGCAATCAATATATATTCAAAGTTTAGTGTACATTGTTCTTCTTAGTATTACAAGTTAGATCCACATAACTTGTAGTATTCATAATCATTGTTTCTCATATAGTTAGTTTGAATCTATTCAAGTTACTAAGCCTTAACAAGCTAAGAAGATCTATTCTTTAGGACTCACAAGTGGTATCAGAGCTTATGAAGAAACTCTGAATAAGAAGAACTCAACCAGATCTAGAACTCTACCTACAATACAAGACGGCTGGTGAAGAATATGCACCTCAAATGGCACCAGTAGAATCTCCTCATGTGGTGTCTTCTGTAAAGCTTCCTATCCTCAAGAAAGGTGAATACACCCTTTGGAGCATGAGGATGGAGCAGTACCTCACAAACACTGATTTTGCATTGTGGCAAGTAATCATGAATGGTGATAAACCTGTACAAACAACAAAAGATGATAATGGTATTGAAACTGAAGTACCTCTAAAGACTGCTCAAGCTATTCTAGCAAGACAAAAAGAAAGAAAAGCTAAAAATATTCTGCTTTTGGCCTTTCCTGATGAGTATCAACTGAGATTTCATACAATCAAGGATGTCAAGTCTTTGTGGGCTGCTATCAGAGTAGGTTTGGTGGCAATGCTGAGTCTAAAAAGATGCATAAGAATGTCTTGAAGCAACAATTTAAAAACTTTTATGTATCTGACACAGAAGGCCTAGACAAAGCATATGATAGGTTTCAATGAAGATGCAAATAAGAAATTTTTAAGAGCTCTACCTTTATCATGGAACAACATAGCTTTAATTATGAGGAACAAGGAGGGTATAGATGAATTGGACATAGATGATCTATACAATAACCTAAAAGTGTTTGAAGCTGACATCAAAGGTTCATTTGGATCATCTTCAAACTCTTAGAATGTGGCCTTTCTTTCTACAGAAGACACTAACAGTATTAATGATGTTAATACTGCTAATGGTGTTTCTACTGCAGCAGGCCATAGTTCTCCAGGACAAGCCTCGTCATCATTATATGCTGATGATATAAGGTTCTCATTCTTTGCTGGTTAGTCAAATAGTCCACAACTGGATGATGAAGACCTGTAGCAGATTGATCATGATGATTTGGAAGAAATGGACCTTAAATGGCAGGTGGCCATGCTTTCTATGAGGGTAAAGTAAATGGAGACCTTAAATGGCCAGGTGGCATGATTTCTATGAGGGTTAAGAAGAGTTCTATAAGAAGAGTGGAAGAAAGTTAATCTTTAATGGCAAAAGTAGACACTTATAGGTTTTGACAAAAACTCCTAGGTTGAATGTTTTTAATTGTCATAGAAGGGGCCATTTTGCCAGGGAATGTAGAGTAACAAGAAATCAAGGGAACATGAATGGAGATGAAAGGTATAAGAGCAGGGACAACACCAGGAGGATTGTACCAGTGGAGACCTCTGATGCATTGGTTGTTCAGGTCAATGCTTTGATTGTCCAAGATGGATTGAGATATGACTGGAGTTATGATTAGCTCAAGGAAGAACGCAGAGTACTGTTGTTTTGCTCAATGAGCAACTGTACCACTTGTCAGAATACTTCACACTACAGGGTTGAGGTGTGAACTTTTGATTTTAGAATAGTGGTAGGTTAATTCTAATACGAACAGCGGTACAATTTTATTCTAAAAACCGTGTAACATAAAATATGAGAAACTTCAAAAAATAGTTTGATGAACAACGACAAACTCTTAGTAAGGCTAATCTAGAATAATTGTTAGTTATCTGTTAGGCCTAGATATTATGTTAGAGGCAACATGTTGAGTTTTCATGTCTAGAAGAAAATGATAGACGTATTTTTATGGAAAATGAAAAGCGATTGTTTAGTCTTGAATTTTGAAAGTAAAGAAGACACAAGAGTATTGCTGTCTCACCCATAGACTTACTTGCGAAATCGGAGTGGTTAGAGATTAAACTGAAAAGAAATAAAAAATTTTAAAAAGTTAAAATTTCTGGTTAGAAAGTATTGTTTTTTTGAATGAGATATTATACACAACTTTTTTACACGTAATATTCTTATAAGTTAAAACTTTTAAATAATGGGTGGTTGAATTGTCAATTAGAGTACTGAAAGAGAACAAAACTGGTCTGGGTGATATGATGAGTGAGTGCAAATTTGAATTAAAAAATAAAAAGGGTTTGACGGATGTTGTTTGTATTTTTAGTGAGTATTTAAAATAGTGTTCTTGGTGGTGTTAGGTACGTGTTAAGTGTGGTGATGACATATGAACAGAAAAGATAGGTTCAAAAGGGGTTGGATTGATGTTTGATATATCCGTTGTTAGTTACTTTCTGCTTCTTTACTGGGAAAGACTACATGAGCCTACGTGGTGTCTTTACAAGACTTCTTAGTTAGAACTTTTGTGTTAGGATTAGATGGATATTACTTGTTGTTAGTAGGTAGAGCTAGTTGATCGGTAATAACATAACAGTGGATGTATATGGTAGTCCCGCTTCGCACTGTTTTGCTAATAATTGGATCTGCAAATAAGACTAGTGCTAGTGTGTCTCAAGTTGAAACAAGTATCACCCCACCTAGCAATACTAGTGTAGAAATGCCTAGAGTTGAATCTGTTAGGCCTAGTGGAGTTATCATTGAAGATTGGGTCAGTGATGATGATGAGGATATTTTTCAATCTAATGATGTCCAAACAACAGTCAAACCTAGTTTTAAAAAGATTGAGTTTACTAAAGCTAGGAATGAACCTGTTAAATCTGATAAACAAGCTGTAAAACCTAGGATGGTCACTCAATCTCCTAAGGTAGATAGAAAAGATTGGAATGGGAAGATGACTCAAAAACTGGGGTTAGGTTTTGGGTTTACTAAGAAAGCTTGTTTTGTTTGTGGAAGTCACAATCATTTAATAAAAGATTGTGATTTTCATGAAAAGAGAATGTCTAAAAAATCTGTCTTGAATGATAAGGGAAAGGGTACTGGTCATAGGGAAGTTAGACCAATTTGGAACAACACTCAAAGAATAAATCATCAAAATAAATTTGTTCCAACTGCAGTCTTAACTAGGTCTGGAAGAATACCAGTTAGTACTGCCAAGCAGTATGTTAATACTGCTACCCCTAAAAATAGAGTGAATGTTTCAAAATCAAAAATAAATACTTTTCCTAAGTCACATTCACCTATTAGAAGGCCTTTTTATAAATCAACAGTACTTAATACCAGGGTTTCAAAGGAAAAAGTTAATACTGTTAGAGTAAATGGTGTTAATACTGCTGGGCAAACAGCAGTTAGTACTGTTAAGGGAAATGGGGTCACTGCTGTTAAGGCCTCAGCAGGTTGTGTTTGGAGACCTAAAATGACTAATTTAAACAATGGCTCCAAAGACAATAGTGGATCATGGATCTCAAAAAGAGTAAATTATATTGATCCACAAGGCAGACTCAAGTCAATAGTGGCTTGGGTCCCCAAGAGAAACTGACTCTCTTATTTTTGTGCAGGGGAATCCACAACAAGCTTTAAAGTACAAAGGAATGTTTGACAGTGGATGCTCTAGGCATATGACAGGGAACAAAGCCTTACTTACTGACTATCATGATATTGATGGAGGTTTTGTTGCCTTTGGTGGAAGTACTAGAGGTGGTAAGATAACAGGTATTGGTAAGATAAGAACTAATAAAATAGACTTTGAAGATGTGTTTTTTTATGAAGGAACTGAAGTTTAATCTTTTCTCTATCTTACAAATGTGTGACATGAAAAACAGTGTTTTTTTTGTTGAAACTGAATGTCTTGTTTTGTCTCCGACCTTAAGCTAATTGATGAAAGGCAAGACTGCTTAGAATCCCCAGGCAAAACAATATGTACAACTTTGATTTAAAGAATGTTGTTCCTTTTGGAGATTTAACTTGTTTATTTGCAAAAGCCACAATTGATGTTGCACAAGCCACAATTGATGAGTCTAAATTATGGCATAGGAGGCTGGGTTATGTGAATTTTAAAACGATGAATAAACTTGTGTAGGGAAACCTTGTAAGAGGTCTTCCTTCAAAGGCTTTTGTAAATGACCATACATGTGTTGCTTGTCAGAAGGGAAAGTAACACAAAGCCTCCTGTAAGACCAAACATTTGCATATGGACTTATTTAGACCAACATTTGTAAGGAGTATCAACCATAAGACCTATTGCCTTATAGTGACTGATGACTTTAATAGGTTTAGTTGGGTTTTCTTCTTAGCCACTAAGAGTGAAACTGGTAGGATTCTTAAGAAATTTATAATAGAAGTAGAAAACTAATTAAACCATAAAGTTAAAATAATCAGGTCTCATAATGGGACAGAATTCAAAAACAGAGAAATAGATGAATTCTGTAGGCAAAAAGGGATAAAAAGGGAATATAGTGTTGCCAGAACTCCACAACAAAATGGAGTTGCTAAGAGAAAGTATAGGACCCTGATTGAGGCAGCTAGGACTATGCTAGCAGACTCACTTCTACCTACAGTATTTTGGGCTGAAGCAGTTAATACTGCTTGTTATGTCTTGAATAGGTTTCTAGTGACCAAGCCTCATAACAAGACACCCTATGAACTTATTATTGGTATAGCACCAAGCATAAGCTTCATGAGACCTTTTTGGATGTCTTGTTACTATTCTAAATATCCTAGACCCTTTAGGCAAGTTTGATGGGAAGGCTGAGGATGGGTTTTTAGTTGGGTACTATGTAAATAGCAAGTCCTTCATGGTATTTAATACTGAAACCAGAAAAGTTGAAGAGAATCTGCATGTAAACTTTCTTAAAAATAAACTAAATGTTACAGGGCAAGGACCTAACTGGCTTTTTGATTTGATTCCTTAACAAATTCTATAAATTATCAACCAGTTACTACAGGTAATCAAACTAACAAAAATGCAGGTCCACAAGAAACTAATGGCAATACAGGTTTGAAGAAAAATGTTGATGCTGGATAAACTGAAGAAGAGAACGTGTCTACTCAACAATATATTGTGTTCCCATTATGGTCATCTATCTCTTCAAGCTACAAGATCTCAGATGACAAGGCTAAGGATTATACAGTTGATGATGATGCTTGTAGAAAGACTATACAAGAACCAGCAAGTGAGTATGATCAAGCCTTGAAAATGTTCTTGACAAGATGATGGATCAAGAGAAGGAGGCTACAAAGCAATCAGATGCTGTTAGAAAAGAGTTTGAAGCTTAGTGTGATAGCCAGGAGAAAATTACTAGAGCTAGCAATACTAACAGTTTTAATACTGTTAGCACACCAGTTAATACTACTAGTGCATCCAGGACTTTTAGTCCTGTTGGACCATCAAGTGGACTATAATTTGTTCCTTTTGGTGGATCTTTTCCTATTGATGTTGCTAATCTTCCTCATGATCCTCTAATGCCTGAATTAGAGGTTACTGCTGAAATTCAAAGTATTGGCATTTTTGGCAATGCCTATGATGATCATGACTTGGAAACTCTCAATACTCCTTATGATGATCAAAGTGTGGGTGTAGAGGCTGATTTCAACAACATGGAATCTTCCACTGTTGTCAGTCCTATTCCCATAACTAGAGTACACTCTTTTCATCCTAAAGCTCAGATTATTAAGAATCCAAAGTCAGCAGTACAAACAAGGGGCATGACAAAGAAGATTTCTAGAGAGCATGCTATGATTAGCTACATCTAAAATCAAAGAAGCACAAATCACAAAGATTTCCAGAACTGCTTATTCGCTTGTTTCCTATCTCAAATGGAACCCAAGAAACCAGTTCAAGCCTTAAAAGATCCAAGCTGGTTAGAAGCAATGCAGGATGAGCTTCTACAATTTAAACTGCTAAAAGTTTGGACCTTAGTTGATTTACCTAGAGACAAATAGGCAATTGGTACTAAATGGGTTTTTAGAAACAAGAAAGATGAAAGAGGCATAGTTGTAAAGAACAAAGCTAGACTGGTTGCTCAGGGTCATACTCAAGAGGAAGGTATAGATTATGATGGAATCTTTGCACCAGTTGCAAGGATTGAAGCCATAAGATTATTTCTGGCTTATGCTTCCTTCAAAGATTTTGTATTCTACCAAATGGATGTGAAGAGTGCTTTTCTATATGGAAAGATAGAAGAGGAGGTGTATGTCTGTCAGCCTCCTGGTTTTGAAGATCCACACTTTCTAGATAAAATCTACAAGGTAGACAAGGCTCTTTATGGACTACATCAAGCCCCAAGAGCATAGTATGAGACATTGTCAACTTATTTGCTGGACAATGGTTTTCACAGGGGTCAAATTGATAAAACTTTGTTCATTAAAAGGCATAAAGATGATATCCTGCTAGTACAGGTTTATGTTGATGATATCATCTTTAGATCAACCAAGAAACAAATGAGTAATGAATTTGAAACATTGATGCATGATAAGTTCCAAATGAGTTCTATGGGAGAACTTTCTTTCTTTTTGGGACTTCAGGTTAAACAAAAGAGTGATGGGATATTTATTAGCCAAGATAAATATGTGGCTGAGATTTTGAAAAAGTTTGATTTTGCCTCAGTAAAGACAGCAAGCACTCCAATGGAGACAAACAAGGCATTGATAAAAGATGAAGAAGCTGAGGATGTGGATGTTCACTTATATAGATCAATGATTGGATCATTGATGTACTTAACAGCTTCTAGACCAGACATAATGTTTGCTGTTTGTGCTTGTGCAAGGTTCCAAGTTACTCCAAAAACTTCACACTTTAATGTTGTGAAGAGGATCTTTAGATACTTAAAAGGCCAACCTAAATTGGGCCTTTGGTATCTTAGAGATTCACCATTTGACTTGGAAGCTTTTTCTGATAGTGACTATGCTGGAGCTAGTCTTGACAGGAAATCCACAACAGGAGGTTGTCAATTTCTTGGCAAGAGATTGATTTCATGGCAATGTAAGAAGCAGACTATAGTAGCCAACTCAACAACTGAAGCAGAATATGTTGCTGCTGCTAACTGTTGTGGACAAGTGTTATGGATCCAAAATCAGATGCTTGACTATGGATTCAATTTCATGAACACCAAAATCTACATTGATAATGAAAGTACAATTTGTATTGTGAAGAATCCAGTGTTTCACTCCAAAACCAAGCACATAGAGATAAGGTACCATTTCATTAGAGATTCATATGAGAAGAAGTTGATACAAGTGATCAAGATTCACACATACCAAAATGCTACTGATCTTCTCACCAAAGCTTTTGATGCTAGCAGGTTTAACTTTCTAATTGCTAGCATTGGATTACTCAATCTCTAAGGCTTAACAGTTCTTAACTTTTAATCATGGATTATGCATAAATATGGATCCTCATGAATTCTCACAAGTCTATCTAGTCTTTTCTAGTGTGTTTGTGATGAATAGAGGCATGTTATTGTATAATTATTAAAGACAGAGTTAAAACTGTTAAGGAAAATATTAATACTGCTAAGTATAATTTGTACTGGTAGGCAAAAGAGTCGGGACACTAAGATACCTCAGTCTGGTGGTCCCTTTATAAAGGTTGGTGATGAGGTTGTCTATAAGGAGTTGGGTGACAGAATGGAAAGAGCTGCCACTACTGCTTCTAGCTTTGAAGCAGAGCAGGACAGTGGCACCATAAACTAAGACCCAATCCATGGCAACACTTAATGAGCTAAGTTATTAGGGAATTGGCTCAGGTAGTGGTCCCAGGTGCCAAGAAACCACATTAGGATGTAGATGCTCAAACTAGGTTTGAGGCTGCATCTAAAAGTCCAATGACCCACCTCTCTCAAGAGTTAACACACTTGGAAGTGGGGAGGACAGTATGAAACTAAAAGAATTGATGACACCTTATACAAAATTGTCTGATAATTAAGAGATTTTGGTGAGCATAAAAGAAAAAAGAGAAGTTTTGAGCCAAAAACAGAAAGAGAGATGTGTGCTTAAAAACAGAAAGAGTGAATTGGTGAGCAAAAAGAATTAAAAGATATTGTGAGTATAAAAACAGAAAGAGAGATTGTGAGAATCTACATTGGAATGAGATTAGAGTTAATACTGTTTGGTATAAACTTAATACTGCCAATATTAAGTTAGTACTGCCAGGCATATCTTTATACTATTGGGTAATGTTAATACGGCTAGGCTTAAAGTTAGTACTATTAGGCTAAAATTAGTACTGCTACATTACTATTAGTACTGTTTGGGGCATACCAGAATTTCCTTATTTTAATATAGTCGTTGAGATATTTCTGCCAACAACATAGCCTATAGGGTTTGACTAATTGGAAATTCATGATCTTTCTATAAATTAGTAAGATTTCCTAAAGATAAGATCAAATTTCATTCAGTCGGTCAAATTACAACCCTAAGTGCTCTCAATATAATCTCAATTAACTTTGCTAAGCTTTCATACTCACATAAACGAGCTCATCCTAGAAGTTTATTCAATATTTTCTTAATCACATGGCTAATTTGGAGTTTTGCGACAAGCATAACATGGTGGCCTACTTACAAAAGTCTAAAGGAGGTGAAGCATTTCATCAGATCATTGATTTTATGAATGCTAGTCACATCCAGTATGCCCTCACAGAGAATCCAACAATATATGTTTCCTTTATTAAGCAATTTTGGAGAACAACTACTGCTGGAACAAGTGCTAATGGAAAGGTAGAACTAACTGCTACAATTGATGGACAAGTAAAAACTATTACTGAAGCCTCTCTAAGAAGACATCTAAAGTTAGAGGACAATGGTGGTGTTACTATTCTACCCAATTCAGAGATATTTGAGCAACTTGCTCTAATGAGGTATGTAACTGATTCTGATAAACTCACTTTTCAAAAGGGTCATTTTTCTCCTTAGTAGAAGTTTCTAATTCACACTATCCTCCACTGCTTAAGCCCTAAGAAAACTGTTTGGGAGCAGTTTAGTAGCAATATAGCAACTGCTATAATTTGCTTCACAAACAGAACTTACAATTTTTCAAAACTAATTTTTGATGCTATGATTAAGAATCTGGAAAACCCACACAAGTTTTTGATGT
This sequence comes from Tanacetum coccineum, assembly GCA_026074375.1. NCBI lineage: Eukaryota > Viridiplantae > Streptophyta > Magnoliopsida > Asterales > Asteraceae > Tanacetum > Tanacetum coccineum. The sequence goes on from BQNB010061980.1 coordinate 21,343, forward strand.
ACCTAAGATTTATCCAAATATGTTTAAACAAGCAAAAGAGACTCCTTCAACCCCACACACAAACATATCCTACTCCTATCCTTACACACAAAGTCTTTAGTAATATGAAGAGGGTTTCAAGAGGTTATTCTGGAATAGATTTTGCTTTATTTCCTACTATGATCAGTGCGCCTGAAACTTCTCCATCCAGAATAACATCTTCACCATCATTATCACCTCAACATACATCAGTTAGTACCCTATCAACCTCACAACCACCAAATACTCAACCCACACCTACTACAGAGGAGGCTGTTCTAATGCCCCATGAATCACCTCTCCACAGTGTTCACTTACTTAGATGGGATGAGGGTAGTCTATCACTTAATGAATTAACAAATCTGTGTACCTCATTGTCTAACAAAGTGCAGAGTTTGGAGAGTGAATTAAAAGAAACCAAACAAACCTACAATTCTACTCTTACACAGCTTATTAGAAAGGTGAAGAAGTTAGAACATATTGTGAAGGCAAGCAAATCTAGAAGAAGGGCCAGAGTGGTAGAATCTGATGATGAAGAAGACTTGGAGGATCCTTCCAAACAGGGGAGGAGTTTGATTGAAGAGCTTGACATAGATGCTGGAATTTCTTTAGTTCCTCTACATGCTGTAGATGAGGGGAGGAATGATGATACTCAGATTTATGATCTACCAGCAGAGCAATTAGGAGTGTTTAGTGCAACTACAATTCTTGCAGATGCAGCTAAAAAAGAAAGTGTTGAAACTGCTCAAACTTACACCAAAAGAAGAAGATATGTTAGTACTGGCAGTGGTAGAGTTAGTACTGCCAGTAGAACAGTTAGTACTGCTGATGTTAGTACTGCCAATGAATTGGGTAGTACTGCTGGTGTAAAGGCAAAAGACAAAGGGAAAGCAATTATGCAAGAATTTAAGCCTCTAAAGAAAGTCAAAAAGAGGGTTCAAGTGCAGATGGGTATGGATGAAGAGTTAGCTAAGAAAGTGTTTGAAGAAGAACAAGCAAAAGCTATGGCAGAACAAGAACAAGAAAGGATTAATTTTAAAGCAGCTCCTGAACTTCAAAAACAGTTGGATGAAAGGGAAGAAGTTGCTGCTGAACCTACTCAAGCTCAACAAATTGACTAGAATGATCCTGCAGTGTTAAGATACCATGCTCAGTTGAATAGACCATACTCTGTAGCTGAAGTTAGAAAGAACATGGTCATGTACTTGAAGAATCATAGAGGATACAAGATGAATTATTTCAAGGGAATGAAGTATGAAGACATTAGACCTATATTTGAAAAAGTATGGAATCAAATTCAATCCTGTGCACCCATGGATTCTGAAAAAGAAAAAGATAGTGAAAAGAAAGGAAGCAGGAAGAAATCACTTGCAAGGAAAAGAGCAGGTGAAAAGCAAAGTGAAGAAAGTACAAAAAGGCAAAAGATAGAAGATGATATAGAGAAGGAAGAACTTAAAGCCTATTTGGATCTGGTTCCAAGAGAAGAATTTGCTATGGAAATTGAATCTTTGGATACTAAGTATCCAATAGTTGATTGGAAGACTCATGTTCTGACAGAAAACTTTATGTATTATCAAATCATCAGAGCAGATGGAGGTTCAAAGAATTACAAGATTTTCAGTGAGATGCTTGATGATTTTGACAGACAGGATGTAATGGATCTACACAGACTAGTAGAAGAAAGGTATGCAACATCAAGACCAGAAGGATATGACTTGATGTTATGGGGAGATCTGAAGATCTTATTTCAACCTGATGAAGAAGATGAAGTCTGGAGGCATCAACATGAATACAATTTGATAAGCTGGAGACTATTTGATTCATGTGGAATTCATATTTTGTTGATGGACAATGGAATTGCCATTCACATGATGATAGAGAAGAAGTATCCACTTACTCAAGAAATGCTATCAAAGATGTTAAGCAGAAAACTAGAGGTTGATCATGAAAATGAGATGGCATTTGAACTTCTAAGGTTTATAAGGTCACAAGTACAGAAGTAGAAGAATGTTTGGAAGAATCCTCAACAGTGCAGTCTAGAAGATTAAATACAGAAGAAACTTGAGATTTGAAGGTAAATCATAAGTTTAGGGGAGGATTGTTGGGATTCAGAGCTTCTACACTTAGTACTGCTAGTTATAGTTAGTTAGTACTGCCATTACATTGTTAGTACTGCCAGTATAAGTTAGTATTGTTAGCATAATAGTTAGTACTGTTAGTTATATAGTTAGTACTGCTTAAGTGATATGCATGAGTTATATTAGGAATAGATATGCATGATTACTTGACGCGTTTTGTAAGCCCATTAAGGTTTTCCTTAGTGTATAAAAGGAACCCTACGACATAGTTAGAGATATCAATTCATAGTTAGCTATTATGTAACCTAGGCAGAATATTTGCAATCAATATATATTCAAAGTTTTGTTTACATTGTTCTTCTTAGTATTACAAGTTAGATTCCGCATAACTTGTAGTATTCATAATCATAGTTTCTCACATAGTTAGTTTGGATTTATCCAAAGTAACTAAGCTTTAACAAGCTAAGAAGATCTATTCATTGGGACTTACATGACCCAACCAAGAAGTTATGTAACGGGGGAAGGAAATATATAGGATGGATGAACATGAAGTTTTGAATGCTTCTTACTTAATTTTGCAGGTTCTTATAGTAAGGAATTAGAATTCGAGGTCACATCAACTCGTATTCATGTGGTAAAAATGTTTCTATTTGGGCATAATCTCTTCAGTTACGCCGTAACAAATGTAGCTACGGTGTAACCTTCTCATTAGTTACGCCGTAACTAGATATAACCAAAATTTTAAAATTATTTTTTCCACATGATTACGGCGTAACCCAACTATTGGTTACGCCGTAACTTCCTTCTGAAAACCTTAATTAAGTTCAAAATTTTTACAAAACCGTGTATAATTAAATGAACTTTGTGGGTATGTTCTCTGAAAACCCTCACGAGACTTTACTCGTCCACTTGGGCCACCAAGTGGTTTAAAAGGCTTGTTGCATACGCTAAATGCAACCGTGATTCCTACGAAAGTGAGTTAGGTTTTCCTGTATAATTTTGTTTTGAACGTTTAATGCTTTTAGTTTGTCTAGTGATTTCGGGGGATACGAGTTTTCTCAGGATACGCTGGTCAAGAGATATTCTCTTGTCATTATCATTCGGAGAATAGAGCAACGCTTGTTAATATAGAAGGAGTTCTCGTTCTAAATTTACTCTTATTTTTGCAATTATATTTTCATACAGTAATACAATAGGGACACATGCTACAAAACCAAAGCGGGCGGGGATGGAAGTCAGATGTTATCTAACCATCTTACTTAGAAGCACTATATTATGCCTACTCGATTTTCTAGTTTCTCTTTCGAAGATTTGTCGACAATTTTTCAAAATTTTATAACATGTTTTTCTTCTACATAAACTAGAAAATAAATCTTCTGTTATTACTCTTTGGAAGCGATATTTACCTTTTATTTCAGTTAGGTTGAGGGTTAATCCTAATGATTCCTGTTTTCATCTATTTATACAATAATCCACCAAAATACTGGAAGTGTTCCAATCAAGAAGTATCCAAGTTTATCTCAAGGCTAAAAGACCAAGATATCAAGATTAAGACAAATATATCAAGTCAAAGATCAAGATCCAGGATCACAAGCATGCAAAAGGAACTATAAAAGAATTCCCAAGAACACAAGGCTTCAAGATTTAAGATGTCACAAGAAGTGAAGCCATGAGTGCAATGACCACCTGTTAGGGGGAGATTGTTAGCCTTGTTTTAGTAAAGTGATGGTCATTATATATTCTCGAGCCTTGTATAGGAAAACGTAGTCTTACGGGAATTAGTTTAAGCTAATCAGGCCTAAGTGTCAGGCTAAAGCCCATTAGTTCGGCCCAAGAAAGCCCACACGAAACCCACAAGGGTCCAACTACCTTGTACTATAAATACTACCCTCCTAGCATGTTAGGAGGGTGTTAGTTACTTATTTCTTCACATAGTAATCTTCCATTTTCTTTCTTTTACTTTCTCTTTCTAAGCTACTCTTTCTCTCTCTATATTTTTATTTATGTCATGTGTTTTGGATATAAAATGACAGTCTAACATGTGGTATCAAGAGCTTAGGAGTGATTGTGTGATTGTTGTGTATGTTTAACTTGAAAAAAATCTATGAATCTACACATATTTTTCATTTATACTCAAAAAAAATCAAAGTGAAATATTGATGTTAAAAATGATAAAGTTTGTGTTTTATGTTAGATAATACTTAGATATAGTGAGTTTTATAAAAAATTTCAAGGAAAAAGGTTAAAAATTGTGTGTTTTAAGTGTTTTTTTTGTGTTTTTGGTCGAATATATTTTTTGAACAAAACCTGCGGTTTGAACTTTGAATGTGCGGTTTGACACTCAAAATGTACGGTTTGACACACTAAGATGTGCGGTTTGACACTTTTTGATTGTGCAGTTTGGTGTTAAGATTCTGCGGTTTGATACAAGATTGATTGGTTTGATCAAATCATTTATGCGGTTTGGCAACTCATTTGTGAGATTTGATTCCACAATGTGCGGTTTGATATAATTTTCCCAAAAGTGAGATTTCACCTCAATTATGCGACTTGAACAACAAAGTTGCGATTTGGCTTATAACATTCAAAAGTGCGGTTTGATCCTCAAGGTGCGATTTGACCTAGTTAACTTATGCAGTTTGACTTGTCAACACATGCAATTTGATCCCAAGATCTAAAAATGAGGTTTGATCTCAAAGTGTAGTTTCACCAAAAGTGAGGTTTGATCCAAGGTGCAGTTTGACTAGTCAACATGTGCAGTTTGACTTGGTCAGCTTATGAGGTTTGATATGAAAAAGTGAGGTTTGATCAAAAAGCGCATTTTGACTGAAAATCCAACAATTGTTCCAAACATCTTTGTTAGCTCAAATCCAATAACAAACACTTAATCATTAACAAAAACACAATTCAAGAACACATAAACAACATCACAAACACACAACTTACATTAATCATTAAAATGTTCTTAGTTTATCATTTCACATCAATTTTGCAATGTCAACTCCAAGACATTTATGATGTTGGTTCCAAAAACCGTCCTCCTATGCTTAACAAAGACAACTATGTTCCATGGTCTTCTTGTCTTCTTCATTATGCAAAGAGTAAACCAAATGGAAAGCTAATATACAATTCCATTATACATGGTTCATATGTCAGACAAATGATTCTTGAACCAGGTGATCCAGACCGTGATGTTCCTGTTGCTGAAACTTTTCATGAGCAGACTAATGATGAAATTACTGACAAAGAAGTAAAGCAAATGGAATCAGATTATCAAGCCATTCAGACTATTCTCATGGGTCTTCCTGAAGATATCAATGCTATTGTAGATAGTTGTGAAACTGCTCAGGAAATCTAGTTACGTGTTCAGCAAATGATGAAAGGTTCTGATATTGGGGTTTAGGAGAAAAAGGCTAAGTTGTATAATGAATAGGAAAGGTTTACTTCTACTGATGGGGAATCGATTGAGTCTTACTATCATCGTTTCTTAAAGTTAATGAATGACTTCAAAAGAAACAAATATTTTCTAGAAAAGATTGCTAGCAACCTCAAGTTCCTTAACAACCTATAACCAAAATGGAGACGACATGTTACCATTGATCACCAAACAAAGGACTTGCATACAGTGGATTATACTCAGTTGTATGACTTCTTGAAGATGAACCAGGAGGAGGTGAACAAACTAAGGGCCAAAAGACTTTCAATAGCACATGATCCTTTAGCATTAATGGCACACTCTCAGAATCCTTACAACTATCCAGTGTTACCCAAATCACCCATCACAGATTACCTACATGCAACAACCACTACCCAACAACAACTACATCCCACAACCATCATTCAACCAGAACTACATGCAACAACCAAAGTTAAATCCCGAAGACATTTCTGATCCCACAACTGCAATGAACATGTCATTTGTTCTAATAGCTAAAGCATTCAAACTTAACTATTCTACACCAATAAACAACAACCAAAGAATTTCATCCAACCCATGCAACAGGCAGATTGCACAACCATGTATGAATATGGGGCAAGATAGACAGATGCAGATTGATGTGTCATTGTGCATAGGTATTATTTATTATCAAGTTTTACATTTATATTTTGTCGACATTACCTAAAAACAACACTAACATGCAGTGTACCCGATCAGTTGTAGCTTCGTTGGTAAGTAGGGTGTCGATCACTAAGAGTGAGAGTGTTAATTCCTAAGTCTACCAGTATTTTAGTTATCTATGTTAGTTTTAATCTATCTAATCTATGTTAAACCTATGCTAAACCTAATTCTAACGGGTAGAGGGGGTTTTCAATATGAGAGACTGGCATGGGTTTTATGGTAACTTAAACCTATTTTATACACGATAACACACACAAGCAGATAATCAGAAGATAAAAGAGCGGTCAAGCCAATTATAAGGAAATTGTATTAACCATGATTAATCTAATTAAAATGCAGGTTTGTTTATTAATGCAATGATTGACTTATCTCGAGGGGCATATCATTCCTAGATTTAGGCGGTACTTCTTCCTAAAATCTAGACACGCTAATTCTATCACAATTAAACTCATCCGCATAAAGCAAGCTTTTGTTGATTATAATCTATCTTAGGAGATTAATAATGGTGATCTTATTAAACCCTAGCTCAACAAGACTTTACTAACTTATTGCTTAATGGATCTTTATATACTAGTAGTCCACTGTCCAAGTCCTTACTAAGGGAATCAGAACGTCATTAGTTGATCCCAGGTCACCTGCTAGTCCAACTTGTTTACTAAACCAATGGCAAGGATAAGTCATTATTTGTGATCCTATGATTCTAGATGTATAAATCGCGGATATAGAGAGCTATCCTGGCATCTAGCTAGCACAGTATTTTGCATTCCTAGATCCAGTTGAATGATAGGTTGCATACTTAAGCACGTGAATGATATAAATTGCTAAACATAATCAATAATCAGCGATAAATTAAGCAATCGAGATAAACAAACCAAACATTAAATCTTCATAAACATGGCTAATACCTAAAGGTATTAGCCCATAACCATTGTAATGAATACAGGAATAATAATCGAATCAACCAAGGTAAACTAATCGAGTTAAATGAATGATACCAAAAATTGAACGATTATTAGAGTATATATGATTACAAGGTGTTTCCTATGAAGTTAAGTACGTTGCTTGACCTTCTTTGCTCTTCTTGCCTTCTAAAAATTAACTTTTGTGGTTAGTGTATCAAAAATATGTTCAAGCACACCCTAAACTCGTGTTTAGGGATTTGTATTTATAGTGTTTGGAAATTCATCGATACGCCATATTGGTTGAGTTCAATACGACGTATTGGGGGTTTCTTGGAGTAGGGACCACGTTCAATATCTTCCAGAATCTTTAATTAATCTTCAATACGGCCTATAGAATTATACTGCGTATCGCTCTTTAATTCTTCGTGGTTTCTTGTGAAGTGCAGGCACAAATACGCCGTATCTTCCTTGATGGATACGGCGTATAGGTTGTTAGAACAATATCTTAAGATTTCTTCGTTTAGGCTCTAAGATGTGTGCCTTTTAGCATAACTTCACCAATTACTCTATAACTACTGCAAATAACAACTTTAAGCAATTAAGTACCAATTCATGCAATAATTATACAAAAATAGGTAAGAAACATGGGATAAATGATGCTATAAATGTGACGTTATTTTATGTCATCAAATATCCATCCACTTGAATCCTACTTGTCCTCAAGTAGACATTGGAAAATTTATGAAAATGTATCCTAACCATAGTCAAGGATTTTTCCTCTAAGAATTAATTCATTCAATTACTAGTACACAACCAAACACCTTACGAAATAATAAGATGAAATCACTCAATTCACTCAACTAATCTATGTGGTAACATGTAACTAATTCGCTCAACTGCTCGGTTATGATGAGTATTCTATCATAGGCTTGGCAAAGATACACATCTCCACCACTAAAGCTAAGGAGTGACAAGTCTACAAAGGTAAATTAGGTTTTTTAAAAGGTTCAAGGGTTTGATCACTCTTTTTAATCTCTATCGATACCAATATTCCAGAAAAGGTGACAAACCACATATATACATCCGTAACAATGGAATAGACACACATGGTTGCATTCATTCCTTAACTCGAATAAGCTAAAGAATAGGACTAGTAGTCTTCACCAAAAGTTGTAAACCAGCAAGGGCGACAAACCACATATATACATCCGTAATGACAGAATAGACATACATGATTGCATTTATTCCCCCACTCGAGTAAAACCAAGGGTTAGGACGAAGAGTGATATAGGGTAGGGATCTTTTAATCTTTCACCAATAGTAATAAACCAACAAGGCGGACAAAATCACACATACATGGCCATAACGACGGAATAGACATATGTGATTGCTCGCATCCTCATTCGAGTAAGACCAAAGGATATGGATTAGGAAAGGGAAAATAATTGTTGTTAAATAAAAAGAACAAAACAAATAGATTAAGTCCAAACAAATAAGGTATAGTGTTGCTAGTACTTTCCTGACCGTACCCATGAAAAAGACACATAAATATATGAGTATTCTATCATAGGCTTGGCAAGGATACACATCTCCACCACTAAAGCTAAGGAGTGACAAGTCTATAAAGGTAAATTGGGTTTAAAAGGTTCAAGGGTTTGATCACTCTTTTTAATCTCTATCGATACCAATATTCCAGAAAAGGCGACAAACCACATATACACATCCATAACGATGGAATAGACACACATGGTTGCATTCATTCCTTAACCCGAATAAGCTAAAGAATAGGACTACTAGTCTTCACCAAAAGTCGTAAACCAGCAAGGGCGACAAACCACATATACACATCCGTAACGACAGAATAGACATACATGATTGCATTCATTCCCCCACTCGAGTAAAACCAAGGGTTAGGACGAAGAGTGATATAGGGTAGGGATCTTCTAATCCTTCACCAATAGTAATAAACCAACAAGGCGGACAAAATCACACATACATGGCCATAACGACGGAATAGACATATGTGATTGCTCGCATCCTCATTCGAGTAAGACCAAAGGATATGGATTAGGAAAGGGAAAATAATTGTTGTTAAATAAAAAGAACAAAACAAATAGATTAAGTCCAAACAAATAAGGTATAGTGTTGCTAATTACTTTCCCGACCATACCAATGAAAAGGACACAAAAATATAGACATAAACGTCTTGATCATAGATCAACAAAAACAACCTTAGTTGGCGTTCCCGTAACGGTCAACTCCCAATCATCCATACTATACATACTTTACAACATTAGTGGTGATATCGATCACTTTTATATAAGAAATACATGGTTAGGTTATTTCGACCAACATACAACAATACTCTACAGAATCACTTTTTTGTACTTTTCTCTTTTTTTGATTTTTTTTCAAACATATATACACTACGAATTTTGGTGTAATTTCACCATCTTCACGATCACAATGAATCCAGATAATTTATCCATTCTCCTCTATACTTCAGATGTAAATAATAATTTGTGAAAGTAATAAAACACACTAAAAAATTAAGATTTAAAAATATACACTACTTTCACATTCCCATTGCATTGTGCAATTTTCCCGACCTAGCTGTAGATAGAAATTTCACACACGTACACAATTGCATTGTGCAATTTTTCCGACCTAACCGTAGATAGAAATTTTTGCATTGCGACACAGAAAATACAATACTTTACACAAAAGCAACTAGCAACCGATTAAGGAATTAATCTAATAGGATAGGCTAAGGTGTAAAGGTGTAACGAAACAAATATTTGGTGTAAGAAAAGAATGGAATGGCTTAGCAGGCTTTTCTAGGGGTATCTTACTCTAAAAATGAGAGTAAACAAATAGGTTTATACGGGGGTTAAAATAACCCATAGTTGTTAATTAGCTAATTCCTCAACATGTATAAGGCTTTTTCTGTGTTGTAATCCCTAAAATTTACCAGTTTAGAAAATGTCACTCCATCTATTTAAAATAGTATTGTGGTCTCGAATATATATACCAAGCAAAGTTCTAAAGTTTACAACATCACTGGCACACTAATATTTTTATGAAATTTGGGTAAACATTTGGAAATGGATAAGGCTAAATTCTTACAATATCTAACAAGGGTTATGTGTGTGGGTTATGTAACTAATAATTTTACAAAAGTATGCTTGAAATTTTTATAAATTTAGGCATAATTTATGCATTTTATTGTGAAAATATAGACAAGTAAGCGTTCTAATTCTCCTCCCCCACTTGAAGTAGACAACGACCTCGTTGTATAAATATAACATCAAGGATAAGAAATTAAACTAATTAGAATGAGAAACTCCCTTGGGATTTGCTCGGTATGATCCTCCATGTTGCGTTTATGAGCAAGATTGTATGTTATAAATGCAGGTCTGAATTCCAAGCATGACTACAAACCCACATAATATCAAAGAATAAAAATAGCTACACTAAATACAAGTCGTCATTTTTTTTGTTTCATTAAGTCCTATGTAAGATATAGGAAAAACCAATGCAATTCTATCTCCGGTATTCGACGGTTAGAAAACAAAAACAAAAATGAAAAACTATACACGAAGTCGATACGCCATATCTAAAAACCAGGATACGTCGTATTTAGACCTGTAAAAAGTATCTAAGGTACAGGTCAGATTGCAAAATACGCCGTATAATATTTATGAATATGCCATCTAGATAATCTGACAATAATGTTTAAATGCAGAAAAATAAAAGACTGGATAACGTCCAGACAGTCAATACGCCGTATCCACTATCTCGGAAGACAGACTCGATAAACATTGAAAAATAACATTCTGGGTTATCTCCCGGCAAGCACTTTTATTTACATCAAAGTCTTTGAGTTTAGACTTGTCCTTATGTTATTCATTCCATCTCGTGTGCACATCACATTTCCACTGTGACCGTTCTTCCAACTTTCATTCCTTGATGTATTCTGGATCCTAAATTCCAAGACTTCTTTGTAAGATATCCTTTCAGTTTTGGTATGGGTGCGAAATACTCTTTCAACTCATCATGTGTACCACCCTTAGCAATGGCCGCATCTTATTAATTGGGCATCAGTCAGGTGTTTAAAAAACCCTGGGTGTTATCGTGCCATTTTGGTAAGTCACATTATCGATCCCTTTGTATTGGTGATTATCCATCAAATCGTCTTGCTTTGATATATGCATCTCTACAAAATGGTCTTCCAACAATGATATCACCCATTTATTTATAGCGGTAAGAATCCATATATTCCACAACTACAAAATCTGTCATAACAGAAAAGTTTCCAACAAAAATAGGTAGGTCATAGAAGTGCCAACTACATTTCTCCCTTTATATTCAACCTTGTTTTTCATAATCGAATTATAAAAACTTTTAGACATCACATTAATAGACAAGAGAGGGAAGAAATTAGCATTAACATGTTCCATAACCTATCATGCATGAAAACAGTAGATTATAACACAGTCGATATGGATTTTTTCTATCAAGTTCACAATAACAAAGGAGTACTACATCACCATCAACGATCTCATTATCACACCTAGTTTTGACTATATCCATCATGGGCTCATCAACAACCTCACCTTCCTTAATGGTGGGAACCAAATCATCAACTTGATGTCTCCTAAGCTCTAATGTCCATATTAGATCACATCTTAGTTTAAATATAGTCACCAATCAACGGGTCTAATGATCTATTCAAAATCAAAGCTTATCCTATTAGCCTAGCCTCTAAATCAAGTTCTATTCTTTCTCTTAAACTTAAAGCATAGACCCTCTTAATTATGTTGCTAGTAAGTTTATCACTTTTAAACTCAACTTTGTCATTCCTAACTTTTAAAGTTATTTTTCTTTTGAACACATCAATTTTAGCATGAGCAGTAGACAAGAATGGTCTTCCTAAGATCAAAGGGGTCTTGATATCCTCGGGCATGTCAAGAACAAATAAAGTCTACTGGGAAAACAAATTTATCAATCCCTACTAGAACATCTTCCGCTATACCTTTGGGATGTTTCATGGTTCTATCAGCTATTTTCCAACATTAACTTAGTAGGACTAAATTACCTAACCCTAATTGGAATAAGGTCGAGATGGGAATTACACTAATGCTAGCCCCTAACACAGCTAAGGAGCCTTATTAAAACATAAATTATTAATGATACAAGGTAAAGTAAAACTCATTGGGTCTTTTTCCTTATTAGGTAAGGCGTCGTCAAGAAGTGTAGTTCTAATTAAATAGGTATCTAAGTCTTTCAGTCCATAAGATCCCTCCTCTTCATCATAACAATCATCATACAAATGGCTAGGAAAGGGAATAGTCGCTTTATCTGGCACGAAAAACAGCTTACTGTTCTATGGTCCTGATATGGCATATCAGTTGGGTCCAATACGGCGTATCAGGGGCGTATTGGTTTCAATAGTAGTCAAGATCGACTTGACATGATCTCTCAGGTTTGTTTTAGTTGAGCTAGGTAAATTTCCAGATCCCCTTTCTTGCAGTACCTTGCTCATTTGCCTGATTTTAAATTCTAAAGCTTTGATCGAGGCTCCTTGATTTTTGATAGCAACATCCGTGGAAGCTCGAATTTCCTTGATCAAGTTGGAGTTTTCTTCATGTCTTTTTGCAAATTTAGCCATAAATTTGCTTAGTGATTCTTCTATTGTTTGTCTTCGCTCTTGATACGAAGGGTTTCCATTGTTCCTTTGGTAGAATCCTAGAGTTGTTGCTCTATATTGTCCTCCAGTCGTGTGGAATGTAACAAAGAATGAGTGTAATATGCTTCTTCAAGTGTTTTCCCTATTCTTTAAGTGGACAATCCTTGGTGTAATGAGGTTTCTTGCATAATTCACACCCTATTTGTGCAATATACACTTTTTCATTTACTTTCTTGATTTCCCTTCCAAGGTTATTAAGTTGAGCTTGAATAACAGCTAATCCATCAGAAGTTTCAGTACTTATACACCTATTAGACGTTCCATTGTGCAATTTTTGAGAATAATCATCCATGTCTTGGAGTGAAGCTTTTCTTTGCATACAGACGCTCAATTTCCTAGATAGTATTCGCGCACCTTTGGAATCAAGAATCTTTCTAGTAGGTACATCCAATCCTTTGTAATATGAGATCACTTCTTGTCGATACGTCGTATCCATGTTTCAGGATATGCCGTATTGAGACCTGTAAGAAAAATTCTAAGTACGAATCAGAAGTCAAATACGCTGTATTCATTTAATAAATACACCATATAGACAAATCCGACAATAAAGTTTAAAGTGCAGAAAAATAAAGATTGGATAATGTCCAGATAGTCAATACGCCGTATCTATTAGGGTAGGATACGCCGTATCGGCAGTCTGAGAAGACAGACTCAATAAAAATTTAAAAATTACATTTCGGGTTGTCTCCCGGCACCCCTTTGTTGAAACATCTTCGAATCACGACTTTAATCATTATGACGAAATTTTTTATAGTGAAAGATTTACCGTGTATATTATGATACGTTTCAAAGTTCTCATCAACCTATTAGGAATAGGTATCAACATTAGAATCAATAACACTATCTAATGGTTTGGTAGAAACATCCTTCGAAGGTATATTGATTTCATTATTATCATTATCCGAATCCTATTTCAAATCGTTAAAAGAGATTAATTTATAAGAAAATGATTTTTTGTCGTATATAACCGTGTAATCTTCATCGTCAGATTCGTCAAATGATATTTTAAAGTCAAAATCAACTCTATTGTCATGATGAGGACTCATTGTAGGTTCGGATGAGATTTCATGGTCAGATGCTAATGCATCCTTGTAGACGATAGATGGGAAACATGTTTCTAAATCTTTGAAGTAGTCAATATCTTTACAATACCTGACCTTACCGTACGTAGGAGTTTCCTAAATAAATGTCTGACCGCGCCTACGAGCCTTTTTAGCTTCAAGCTCAATATACTCTTCCAAGGTGATGTTTGGATTGTCCATCTTGACCTGTAATAAATTGGTTAGGAGAGAAAAAGGTCAAATCGACTAATACGCCGTATCCAATGAATTGAATATGGCATATTGATATTTCAGTTGGTTTAGAAAAAAATTATACGTCGTATCCAAAAAGATGAATACGCCATATTGAGTTTTTAATTCAGAAAATTACAGCGGATTTTAATAATGTAGAAAAACAAACAAACACACAAATATGCAAAAAAAATCAAACACACAAAAACAAACTAAATGCAAATTAATCTAAGATACTCTAAACTAAAAATACTAATAAAATAAGAATTAACAACTTTACTCCCCGGCAGCGACACCAAAAACTTGATGTGTTATTGGGCGTAGGTATTATTTATTATCAAGTTTTACATTTATATTTTGTCGACATTACCTGAAAACAATACTAACGGGCAGTGCACCTGAGTAGTTGTAGCTTCGTTGGTAAGTAGGGTGTCGATCACTTAGAGCGAGAGTGTTAATTCCTAAGTCTACCAATATTTTATTTATCTATGTTAGTTTTAATCTATCTAATCTATGTTAAACCTATGCTAAACCTAATTCTAACGGGTAGAGAAGGTTTTTAGTCTGAGAGACTGCCACGGGTTTTGTGGTAACTTAAACCTATTTTAGACATGATAACACACGCAAGTAGATAATCTAAAGATAGAAGAGCGGTCAAGCCAATTATAAGGAAACTGTATTAACCATGATTAATCCAATTAAAACTCTAGTTTGTTTATTAGTGCAATGATTGACTTATCTCGAGGGGCATATCATTC
>BQNB010061981.1:0-30206 GCA_026074375.1 Tanacetum coccineum
AGATTTAGGTTTGTGGGGTTTCTTCTTGCTTTTGCCCATTGCACAAGCAGAACACAGATGGTCCTTTTCAAATTTTAGCTTAGGGAGACCTCGAACAAGACCGTGTCTAGCTAAATGGTTGATTGCACCAAAGTTCAGATGAGATAGACGTCGGTGCCATAGCCAAGACTTAGTCTTTGAGGCCTTTGACAAGAGACATATAGGAGAGGACGCCATCATATCTCCAAGAGACAGCGTATACAGATTGTTGCCTCGAGATCTAGTCAATAGATGAACACCTTCTAGATTATGAATGAAGTAGGTTTGTTGACGAAAAGCAACTTCAAGGTTCGAATCACAGAATTGCCCAATGGAGAATAAGTTATGTCCAAGTCCTTCTACGTAGTAAACCCTTGAAATCATAACATTCCTAATATGATAATCACCATATCCCAATATCTTTGTCACGTGATTATTTCCGAATTTAACAGTACCCAAAAATTTATTGACAAAATTGGTGAGCTGAGAGCGATCTTCGGTCATATGCTTGGAGCAGCCAGAGTCCAAATACCAAAGAACAATTTGGACAGCCTCAGCGAAAGCATCTGAACCATAATGAGATAAATTTGCCATGAGAGCAACTTTGGCAGTGTTGAGTGCATCACAATCAAAGTCATATGCATCCAAATCATCAGCTTGATAAGCAGCATTGTGAGTAATGACGGTTTGTGTGGCTTGACCTTTTGCAATTCCTGGATCTGCCAAAAATGCTAGCTCTTCCTCATGTAGAATTTGACCATTTGCTTGAGCTTGAACCAGAAACACTTTATCCTTAAACCATGAATCATCTCATTTCCTTTTTGGTTTAGTGCACTATTTGGACATGTATCATTCCCTTCTGCAGTTGTAACAAATAACAGTCCTTTGTTTCTTAGAATTACTTCCACTCGCTCCTGGAGTGTAGGTCCTTATAGTACCCGCAATAAAAGAAGTTTGCCTCCCCTAAACTAGTTGTAAGGTCACTCTCCTATCATTAATGGTAGCTTGTTGCCTAGGGTTTGACGAATTCTTGAGCTGGTTATTGGTAGTATGATAGCGGGAAGTGACAACAACAGTCAAGAAAGACATCATGTGATTGATGGCATCAATGGGATCATTACCTTTTTGGAACACTGGAACAATTAGACCTGAGTCTAGTTGGGGAAATTCAGGTTGTTGGTTAACTATGGGAGCATATTCTAATTGAGCAATGGATGATGGTGGAGAATAAACGTTGTGGTAAACTGATGATTGATAATCATTGGATGGATAAGTTATTGAAAGAGGTGTTGATGATTGATTGTTTGAGTATTGTTGAGACTAATAAGGTGAACCATGCTGTAGAGACTGATATAGTGAAACTTGTGGTTGAATTTAAGAGTTTTAGTATGAGTTATGATGAGTTTGATAAGGAGACTAGGTCATCTGATGGGTTACAACCAAAGCAAGCGGATCTGAGTTGCATTCATGCATTAAACGAACTTCATTTGCATGAAATTCATGTTGTCCTAAGTACGCATTAAGTTAACCAATGTTAGTTGTGTGCAAATCCCAAACCAGTTTGACATCTGTCACAAATTTGCTCCACCCAGGAGGAAGAGTATTCAAAATTTTAGTGTTCACTTGAAATTTTTCTAGTTTCATATTGTAGATGTTCATGTCATTGAGTAGCAATGAAAATCTCAAGTAGAAATCACGTAGTGTTTCCCCCTTCTTATAAGCAAATTTATCGAATTCATCATAAAGCTTACACTCTCTTTCCTGTTTTGTCAATGAAGTTCCTTGCATGAGAAGTTGAATTCTTTCCCAAAGCTCCTTGGCGATTCGATGATTGCTAACAAGTGCATAGACCT
The DNA here is from genome assembly GCA_026074375.1 of Tanacetum coccineum. Classification (NCBI taxonomy): domain Eukaryota; kingdom Viridiplantae; phylum Streptophyta; class Magnoliopsida; order Asterales; family Asteraceae; genus Tanacetum; species Tanacetum coccineum. The sequence continues at coordinate 1,872 of BQNB010061981.1, forward strand.
CAGGTGGTAATCATTGGAGAATGATATTTGTTGCATTAACATCACAATCAGCTTGAATTGCTTCTGTAGCAGATAATTTAGAATATTTCTTTTGTCTAGTCACTCCATTCTCCTCAATTGTAGGCCAGATGAGTGGACCATTTTCTACAGATTCAAGAATCATTCTTCCATGTTGTCTATTCATCATGTATAGCTCTATTTTGCTTTTCCAAGAGTCATACATATCCTTTTCTAACATAGGTGGATGATTGTCAGCACCCGAAAGTATCGCTTTATCAGCAAGAGTTGTCATTGAGAAAGTTGTATGTTAAAAGATTACTTGTTTGATCGAACAGTGGTAGAAAGAAATTGTGTTTGATTAAGTTATCTTTTAAGTGTTTTAATTCTTGAAACTACACGGGATTTTACAATTCTTGACAAAACCAGGAAAACAAGTTAATGTTTTACGGGATTTTACGAGTCAAAGAAATAAACTGTATAATTTGGAAACTTGAGTTTTTTGGTTTAGTTGTTCGGTTCCAACTAGGTTTTAGTTGTTCGGTTCCAACTAGATTTCAGTTGTTTGGTTCCAACTAGGTTTTAGTTGTTCGGATCCAACAAGGTTTCTGTTGTTCGGTTCCAACTAAGTGTCAGTTGTTCAGTTCCAACTAAGTGTTAGTTGTTTGGTTCCAACTAGGTTTTAGTTGTTCGGTTCCAACTAAGTGTTAGTTGTTCGGTTCCAAGTAAGTGTCAATTGTTCGGTTCCAACTAAAATTTAGTTGTTCGGTTAACACTAGACCCAGTTGTTCGGTACTAACTAAAAATCAGTTGTTCGGTTGCTATAGTGTCAAAACCCAAACTTTTAAAAACATAAAAAGACATCTTTTTATGCTTGTTTTGTAAAAATACTTGTACAACTAGTGTTACTAAACCTATAGGAACAAGAAAAATGAAAACTTTAAGGTTTTATAGCCGAAAATTTTAAAATCAAGATTTTTGTTCTTTCTAAAGTTTTTGAACATAACGATGACCAAAAATGAAATTTATCTTGATTCAAAGCTTGTACACCTATATCCTATAGATACTAGATCAAATTTACCAAGGTAAATGATCTTTTAGTGTACACAAGAGTTTCGAATAAAAAAAATAAAGAGAAAGGATGAATTTTTGCAAGAACACACAAACCAAAAAAATAAACACAAAAACTAAACACACCACTCCATGGATCTTGATATCAATTGAAGACTAATCTAATAACATACTTGATAAGAGGGAAAGAGAGGTTGTTTTAGAGAGAGAGAGAGGGTTGGATGAACACTTAGAGAGAGAAAGTAAACATAAGATAGAAATGCATAAAATGTATGAAAAATGAACAACCAACCACCTCTCCAAGGCATGGAGAGGTGTTTATATACTAACAATGGATTGTGGGCTTGGACCTTCATGGGTTTGTCCATGGGCTTTTAGCTAACTAGCCTAGTAAGTTTCCAAAAATTAACTTAACGAGCTAACTACAGTTATCTATGGAAGTGACCGACACGTTCCTGTTCCTAACAAAAATATTACATTTTAATATTTTTAACCCTCTGGTGAACAGTGATTTTTACTGTTCATGGACTTTATAAAATTATTTTTTATAAATTTAATTGTCGTAATCTCGTAAAAGTCATATCTAATTCGTTTTGACTCTGATTTTAGTAATTCTTTCGAGCACGTCTTCATAATTAAAAGCTCTATCTAAGTAAGACATTTTCCAAAAAGTTTCTAAAATGAACAGTAATTATTTTTATAAAATTGTTTTTATAAAAGTATTTATTATCGTAAACATGAAAAATCCATAACTCCTTCGTTATTGATCCAATAATTATGATTCTTAATGTTTTGGAATCCTAAAATTGTGTAATTTCTGTGAAAAATAATCATAATTTTTTATCAAATGTGGAAAAGTAATGAGTTTTTATAAAATTGTTTTTATAAAAGTATTTATTATCGTAACTTGCAAATGGCGTATCTTCTTCGTTATAACTTGGATTTTTGAGTTCTCTATATGCCTACGATCGTCATGACATGTAGTCTTCTATAAAAACATAAAATAAATAACTTATTTTCATATTTAAAACAGAAAGTTTGGATCATTTGTTTAAAATGTGATTAAAACTTGTTTTTATAAGTTTTTAGTTTAGTAACTTTGTTACAAGTCCTCTACAACACTTATACTACAAGTCCCATGTACTTTAGGTCCTCTAGTCTATCAATTGTCCAAGAATATCAAGTCCTCATATTTCTTTTACTTATAAACTTAATAAGTAAACCTTTAAAAATTTATTATATATATACTTTTATAAATAAACCCATACTTTTATAATGCTTATACTTCCATTACAACATGTTCTTAACATCAACATAACATATGACAAAGTATATCAAACCATGATCAAGAGTAAAAATCCATTTTACATGTTAATATGTTTCCTAGATGGTGATTTACTATATAAACATCATATACGCATTAAATCACAAATGTAAAGAGTGTAGGGTTTTTAGATGACCTTAGGATGAAGTATGATGAAGAGTAACAAGATCTAAAACCTAGTTTAGAATCAAAACCTAAGCTTCTAAGACTATAAACCCTAACTTCCAATGAAAACCCTAATCTTGAACATTTCTGGATAACCCTTTTAAACACTAAACCAATCCTTTAATACACCTTAGAATACCTTAGATATGATGTTAGAATACTAGAATACTTGGTAATGAAAATTGTATGAATGATTTATGGGGGTTTGTGTTTGGTCGTGGCCTGGGGAGAGAAGAAACAAGAGATGAGTGAAGTTTTCTACTAAGGAAATGAGTGTGTGAGATATATTACTAGATTTGCATGTATTTATATATCAACCTTGGTCCAAGTTACTATTAGAGAGTGGTCAAGACTTAGAAAAACATGGGCAGAGATTTAAGGAAGGTCTTGGTTAAAATAACTAGTCATGGACCAAGACTAATGAGTCCTAGGTTGATACATGGTACTTAGCTAGTTAGTTGTGTGCTCATTGTCCCCTTGGGACAATATATTGTCTAAAAATTGAGGGTTAGAGGGAGGGACTAGTTGATCTTTGATATTTTTAGCAATATTAGAGTATTACTTGAAGTTTAAATGTGTAATGGTTAAATGTAGAAGCATAACTTGTAAAGTGTATGTCTTGGTTTGCTTCCTTTTAGTAGAATTCGGCCTAAATGATAAATGTGGGTAAAGTTTTATAAAACTTTGAGTATTAGGTATAAAAATGGGTATTTATTGAAGCGTAGAAAAGTTTTGGTGGTTCCGTGAATACCTAAATGTATTTTTATCGCGAAACGTAAACGCTTTACGTAACCAATAAAAATAAAATGTTCAAAGTTAATAATTATCCTCTAAATAATTATCTAACACTTGCTTGACATAAACATTTAATTGTTTGATGCCCGTTTACGTTGATTGACAATTTTTACCTTACGCGATTTAACTTAATGATTAAAATTAAAAGCAAACGCGTACGAGACTAAAAATAAATAGTGAATTAAATGACGTCGTAAAATGACCTGTAAACATGAGGTATTATAGTCTTCCCCTATTAAGTTTTCCTTTTCCTCAAGGCTTAAGACGCGACACTTGACGACGGTGCGGTTTTTGTGAAAGAGGTGTCATGTCGGATTACTTTCTTTCCGGAATTAATCTCACGTTCCAATGTGAACTCAGGAACCTCCTAGTGTTTCCATCGAACCTTGACAATTTGGATTCGGCTTGTTTCATCGTTTTTAACTTCTTGATCCATGATTTCTACTGGTTCCTCGACAAAATGAAGCTTGTCATTAATATGAAGTCCATCTAAACAAAATAACTAATTGTTCGTCGGCATAGCACTTCTTCAAGTTGGATATATGAAACGTATTGTGAACCCTGTTTAGCTCTTGAGAAAGCTCAAGCGTGTAAGCAATGACTCCAACCTTTTCCAACACCTTGAAAGGCCCAACATATCTGGGGTTTAATTCCTCCCGTTTGCCAAAACGTACGACCCATTTCCAAAGTGAAACCTTAAGCATAACTCTATCTCTGACTTGAAATTCCATTGGTTTGAATTCTTTGCTTGATCTGAATGATCTTCTTGGTTGTTATCTTTGAATATTTCTGTGACCGTGTGAGTTTAATCTTCTTCAACCTCGAACTAACAAACTGTACTTTCCGTGAAGACACTTTTGATTTATAAAGTGCTTTAAATGGTGCAACATTGATGCTAGCGTGATAACTATTGTTATATGAAAACTCAGCCAATGGTAAATGGTTAACCCAACCCTTTCCAAAGTCGATCACACAAGTACACAACATATCCTAGAGAGTTTAAATAGTCCTCTCGCTTTATCTGTCGGTCTGCGAGTGGTATGAAGTACTCATATCCAAATTCATACCCAACGCCTTCTGAAGTGACCTTGATGTGTCATTGTATAGGTGTTATTTATGATTATCATGTTTTACATTTATATTTAGCCGACTAACCTAAAGACAACACTTTAATGGGCAGAGTACCATGTTAAGATGTAGTTTCACGGTAAGTAGGGTGTCGAACACTAAGAGTGAGAGTTAACCTATTATTCTATTAGTATTTTATTCTATCTAGATTAGTCTAATTACTGGTTAAACCTATGCTATACATATTTACTAGAGGTAAAAGGGGGGTTTTCAGCCTAAGAGACTGGCACAGGTTTATGGTGACAAATATCAATTCTAAGCACAATATACACTAAAGCAAATAAACACAAGACAAAAGAGCGGTACAAGCCAAATAATAGAAAACTGTATTAACCATGTTAAATCAATTAAATGCTGGTTTGATTAATTAGTGCAATGGTTGCTTATCTCGAGGCGGCATATCATTCTTAAGACTTAGGCGGTACTTCTTCCTAAGACCTAAACACGAACAATCCTGTCACGATTAACGCATCCGTATAAAGCATCCTATAGGTTAATTATAATCTACCATAGGGAATTAAAGCAGTGGTGATCTTTTTAATACCCTAGCCCATCAGGACTTTACCCACTTATTGCTTGATGTTGTTTTATACACCGGTAGTCCACCACCAAAATTAATACCAATTAATTAATGAACAATACTGGTTGAACAATTATCGGGTCACCTGCCAGTCAACTAAGCTTATAATCAAAGAGTAATGATAAGGTGTCATTTGTGATCCTATTGGTCCGGGCATATAAAACATAACATGGAGAGCTATCCTGGCATCTAGGTTACTGGTTAGGTCTCCCTAGACCCAGTTGAATGATAGGTCGCATGTACAAGCACATAAGCAAGCATGAGGCGGTAAACATAATTAAACAAGAACAATAAATTAAGCAATGCCAGATTAAAACAATCCAATCATTATAATATTCATTAACATGGCTAATACTCGAGGGTATTAGCCTACAATCATTGTTATTATTACAATCGTGATCAAACAATTAAAAATTGAATGATTAAGAAAGTAAGAATTACACGATGTCTTTTATGGAATTAGGAGTGGTGCTCGACCTTGGCTGCTCATCTTGGCTTGAGAAATTCGACTTTAGTTGTATAATATACAAAGAATATGATATTGCAAACTAAAACTCGTTTTTGAGCCTTGTATTTATAGTGTCTGAAATACGCCTGGATACACCATATGGAGATAAGTAGATACGGTGTATAGGGGTTAAATTCCTTGGAGTCCGCGATAAGATCCAATCAATTAAGATAATTACCATCAATCATATGAAATGTGTATCTTTGACTGATGAACAGATGTGCATATGGCGTATTGGTTGTAGTGGATACACCGGATCAGAAATTGATCATTACGCGTTTCTTGTGCTGAACTGGCGCTGATACGTCGTATCTTCATTGCTGGATACGGCGTATAGGTGCAGAAAATAGTATTCTTCAAATGTCTTCGTTTAAGCTCTAGAATTGTGCCTTTTTGCTTCTTCTTCACAAGTGACTCCATAATTACTGCAATAATAAACTTTAAGCAATTAAGTACCTATATCTTGCAGTAATTATATAAAAGTGGGTAAAATACGTAGGATACATGATAGTAAAGTATGACATTATTTGATGATATCAAATATCCCCCCACTTGAATCCTACTCATCCTCAAGTAGACTTTAGAAAGATTTTGAAAATGTATCCTAACCGAGGTTAAGGATTTTTTTTTGTTTAAGCATTTCTTTGATGTTCAGATCATCTATACAAAACCAAGCTCCCCACGAAATATGGAAATGAAATCACTCAGATCACTCAACTAATCTAAGGTGTATCATTTTAGTGGTACGCTCATTGCTCAGTCGTGATTAGCTTCGTATCATAGGCTTGGCAAGGATACACATCTCCACTTCTAAAGCTAAGGAGTAACAAGTCAAAAGGTAAATTGGGTATTTATTAGAAGGCTCGGGTTTTTAATCATTCTTATTAAGATGAAGAATGATATAGGGTGTGGAGCTTCTGACTTTCACCAGAGGTTGTCGTCAAACAAGGCAGCTGAGACATGAATACATGGCCATATCGACGGAATAGACATCCACGCTCGTACACATCCTCATTCGAGTAGATCCTAAGGTTAGTTATCAGGAAAGGGAAGTAAAATTGTTGTTAAATAAAATAAACAAACAAATAGATTAAAGCCAACAAATAAGGTACGGTTGCTAGTAACTTTCCCTGATCGTTCCATGACAAAGACTCAAAATTATAAACAAACGTCTCGATCATAGATGACAATGACAACCTAAGTTGGCGTTCCCATAACGGTCAACTTCCATTACATCCCAAGATTTACATACTTTTATAAAATAAGTGGTGATATCGGCCACTTTTTACAATACGTTACATCGTTGATTTTTGTGCGTATCAACGAATAATCGATCCTTTCAAATATTTTCATCGGTGTAAGCTCTATGAACCGACTATCTTTTTCATCATTTTCTCTCTCTTTTTTTTATTTTCAACAATACATCATAAATCTTGGTGTAATTTCACCGTCTTCATAATCATCATTTGTCCGGCTAATTTTTTTCTTGAACTTTTCTTCTTTTGGACATAATACATAATTGTGAAAGTAGCAAAAACACACAAGCTACAAACATTCCCATTGCATTGTGCAATTTTCCCGACCATTACATAGATAGAGAAATATTCACTTTGACGCAGGAACTACAAAACTTTACACGAAAGCGACTAGCAACATTTGATTAAATAGGCTTTAATCTACACGGTAGGCTAAGGTGTAAAGGTGAAACAAAACAATTTTTAATTGGTGAGGAAAAAGAAAGGAATGGCTCAGCAGGTTGTTCTAGGGGTATCTTTACTCTAAAAATAAGAGTAAGCAAAAGGGTTACACGGGGGTTAACTAACCAGTGTAGTTAGTTAATATTACAACATGTAGGCATTTTGGTTTAATCCTAGAAATTTACCAGTCAAGCATGTTATTCCATCTAAATCCATAGTACTCATTATTAAGGTCTCGAGTGATATATCAGGCCAAGTTCTAAAGTCCACTACATCACCGCCACATACATATTTTTGTGGAATTTTAGTAAGCAATTGGAAATGGATAGGCTTAATTCTCACAAATAGACATTAAGGGTTATAATGCGCTAGGTAATTTAACTAGTGATTTTTCACAAAAAGTTATGCTAATTTTTTTTTTAATTTGATCCATTTTTAGGCATGTTAGCATTTATTTGTAAAAAATAAGGACAAGTACGTTCTAATTCTCCATCCCCCCACTTAAATTATACAACATCCTCATTGTATAGACAACAGTTAAATAATATGGGAAAAGAATTAAAACGAGGAAAGTTCGCTGATAGTTTGCTCCGAATGGTTCTCCATTTTGAGTGTTTGAGCAAAAAGAGTGTTGACGAGGGCTTTAGAATGCCCAAGATAGGTCAACACAAGGTATTTTCAGACTATACATTAAAGTCGGTTTCATTTACAGCAAGGTCCTGCATAAAAGTTACAAGACGTTCATGCAATTCGTTCTTTCGCTAACCTACAATACAAGCAAACAATTAAACACACAACTGTACAGGTTACAATACACCGTATCCCAAACCCTAGGATACGCCGTATGTAATCCTGTGAAAACAATTAAATACTGGAATTTAAATACTGAAATTAAAAACTGATAATTGTCCAGACATGCATACGCCGTATCCAGAGGGGTTCGATACGCCGTATGTATGTCTGGGCAGACAAACTCAATTAAAATTCAAACAATTTAAATGCGACAAACAACTAAAAACATAATCGGGTTGTCTCTCAGAGAGCACTTTTGTTTCAGCCGGTCTTTAAGTTCGATCTTTTTTTAATTAACCCCATCCTTATAAAACAACTTAGAGTCGAACGGGATGCCAAATGACACATACAAATTCTTAATTATAAAAATGAATGGCATCCCATTGTTAAGAAAATTCCAAGTCATGACATTAGTGCCTAATCCTTTGACAAAAGTTTTATTTTTGAAAAACTTACAAGAGGTATCATGACTTGTTTCAAAAAGCTTATTTGACCATTGAGCATCGATTTTTATTACATTAGGTAATGGCTCAATAGATAGATCCCCTGAAGAATGTTTAATATCAATTTTATCATCAATGTCCTTATCCGATCTTAAATCATCCAAATAGATTACTTTAAAAGGAAATAGATCATTAAAGTATAAAGCGTTTTGTTCCTCTTTCTAGCATTCGAACAATGATGTTTCATCTTTCAAATCAAACATCTTCTAAATCCAAAGTTCAATCGATAGTATGTTAAGGATTACAGTTATGTTTAGTTAAGAAATCTAATTTAGACGTTTTAGCATCATTGTATACAATGGATTGTAATTATTCTCAAAACTCTCTTTTAAGAAGTTATTCATTAAAATAACTGACGTAGGCTGGGGTGATGGAAACGAGAAGGCATATGTGACTTTGTTATCATTATCATATTTCCAAACTCCAGTTTTAATAATTGACAAAATTATTATTTTTAGGGAAAATGAATTTTGTCATAAAATACTACATGTGAATCTTCATCGTCGGTTCTCGTCTCAAGCGAAATTCTACAGTTAGATTTCCATGTTAAGGGAAATTATCATGGGTTCACAAGATAGGTTGTTTCTCTTTCCAGTCAAACTCTCACATGAAGGACTATAGCTGGGAATTCGGTTTCAATCGGATCTGGGATCGTGATACTGTCTTCCTCTCATATCAAGATCTTACCATTAGACTTAGCAGTTTCCAGTTAAGACATCTTTCCCACGTTTTCACGCTTTTTCTTCATGAGCCTGATGTGTTCCTTATAGTAATGTTAGGGTTCGTGGCTCAATGTATACCATGTAACAATTTTTCTAGAAAGAAAATGTCAATAGCTGTAATACGCCGTCATTCTGTAAACTGAATAAGCCGTATTGATTGATAGAGTTGAATAGTGTATTGGTTTAGCAAAACAATTATTATGCCGAGATAGGGAATGATGAATACCGTCGATATTGAGTATTCTCGACTCAGCGGCTATAAACAATTGAACACAAATCACCCAAATATGTAAATTACATGCAGGAAGTTAAAACACAAACAAGCCACTAATATGCAATTTACATGAAACTAAGCTAATTATGGTTAGACAAATACTTGAAACGAATAGAACATTAATAATCACTACCGGCAATGGCGCAAAATTAATGAAGTGTGTTGTATGAGTTGTTTATTTTATGACTTATTAGGTTTTACATTATATTTAGCGAACAACCTTAAAGACCAGCACTTTAACGGGCAGTGTACCCTGTTAAGTTATGTTGTTTCGCTGGTATAGATCAGGGTGGTCAAAACTACAGAGTTGTTGAGCTTTAACTAGTTATTCATATCTCAGTATTTTATTTATCTCGATTAGTTATTTACTGGGTTAAACCTATGCTAGTACATATGTACTAGAGTAAAAGGGGGGGGTTCATGCTGAAGGAAGACTAGCAGAGGTTTCTGGTGACAAATATCATTCACGCACTAAACACAACTAAAGAACCTTAAAATAAGACTCAAAAGAGTGGTACAAGCCAAATAATAGAAAACATGTATTACCATGTTAATACAGTATATGTTGGTTTGATTATTAGTGCAATGGCTGCTTATCCTCCTGGAGGCATTATCATCTAAGACTTAGGCGGGTACTTTTCCTAAAACACTAGACAACGAATAATCCTGTCACGATTAAAGCAATCCAATAACGCATACTATAGTTTAGAATTATAATCTACATTAAAGAGATTGAAAGTAGTAGTGACTTGTCAATACCTAAGTTTCCCATCGCGGACGTCTTTCCACTTATTGCTTGATGTTGTTTTAAACACCGGTAGTCAACACCATAAATAATACACCAATTAATTAATGAACAATATGGACGTTGAAACAATTATCGAGTCATGCTGTTCGGTCAATAAAGTCCTATATCAAAGAGTTAATGTGATAGGTTGTCATTTGTGATCCTATTGTTGGCGGCATAATAGATACATCACATGGAGAGCTATCCCGACATCTAGGTTTTGGAAATGTTCCCTAGGACCAGTTGAATGGATAGGTCGCTATGTTATACACAACAAACTCTCTACAAATTTTAGTTACAAGACAAGAAAATAAGCATTAAGTGCGGTCTCAACTTAATTAACAACTACGATAAATTAAGCAGCCAGATTTAAAAACAAACATAACATTATATATTCAGTAACATTGCTATATACCGAGGGTAATAGCTCCATAGATTCCATTGTTATTATTACAATCGTGATCAAAGAAGACATTTAAAAAGCTAAATGATTACAGCAAGTAGAAGAATTACACGATGTCTTCTATGGAATTAGGAGTGGTGCTCGACCTTGGTGCTCTCTTTCTTGGTTGAGAAATTTGAGCTTTAGTTGTATACTAACAGAGTATATGATCTTGCAGTCTAAAACTCATTTTTGAGCGAGCCAATTATTTTGTGTACCTGAAATACACGGCGATACGCCGTATGGAGATAGAGTGGATCGAAGTATAGGGGTTAAATTTCTGGAGTCGTGAATAAGATCAAATCAATTAAGATAATTTCCATCAATCATATTAAATGCGTATCTTTGACTGATGAACAGCTGTGCATACGACATATTGGTTGTAGTGGATACGCCGGATCAGGAATTGATGATTACGCGTTTCTTGTGCTGAGCTGGCGTTAATATGTTGTATCTTCATTGTTGGATACGGTGTATAGGTGCAGAAAATAGTATTCTTCAAATGTCTTCAATTGTAAGCCTCTAGATTGCGCCACTTTTGCGTCTTCTTCACAGTGGACTCCATAATATACTGCAATAATCTAACACTTTAAGTAATTATTAGTACCAAATCTTTGCATAATTATATAAGAGTGGGTAAATTACATGGTAAATGTTGTAAAGTATGACGTTATTTGATGATATCAGACGCTCAGGAAATTTTGATGCGCAATAGGTCGCGATTCAAAATTGCTTTAGCCCTTCCGCTACGGTATTCTTCACCTTCTCACAATGTCTTCATCCGTGCAATAGCCTCTCTTGTAGGCTACACTCTATTCCGCCCATCTCTTCCATGGGATCAATTTCACTGATTGGTAGGATGATTGCGGAGTTTAGTAAGCTGCGTGTCAACAATCACCCAAAGGTGTCATAACCTTTGTGCGTTCTTAGGAAGCTACGTGATAAAATCCATAGTGAGATTATCCCATTTTCATGAGGTTTTATCTCGGTTGCGACCAAGAAAGAAAACCATATAACTTTGGTGTTTTGCCTTGAACTTAGATTATCGTCCAACATTTGCTAACATAAGGTGGCAATGTTGCCCCTAATCATATGGGCCAACAATAGACGCTGCTTCATTCATTGTATACTGTGTCAGAAACGCTGATGGTAATAGAGTATTTTGACTTGTAGGGTACTCGTGATGATCAATAGTCCGCTCCATTCACTCACTTTAATTAGGGTCCCAACTCCTGCCATTTAGCATAGAGTTCAATCCGCGTACGAGGGTTCGCCTCATTTTTCTCTTTGATATATCCTTCCTAATATAACCTCTCTACATTTTCGTTTCTTGATGTTCTTGGTTTTTATGTTCTATTTGAGCTTTCCAAAAGTTTGTTTGGGGAGATTCAAACCAATGTGTAATGACTAAGCTCAAACCGTAATGGTTATTTTGGATTCTCTTTTATAGTTAAAAGGTCATATAGGCAATCGTTTGCTTCCCCTAGGTGGTAAGTACTTTCACAATCCGTAATTGTTGAGCCAGACTCTAAGCAACGCGTTGCCTATGTTTAGCGCTCTTTTTTTATCAAGAATATGTTGTAAACTCTTGTGATCTGTGAACACCGTACACTTGGTTCCGTACAAATAGTGTCTCCAAATATTTTGAGCAAACACTACTGCTCCAAGTTCCAAATCATGAGTCGTATAGTTCTTCTTATGAATTTTCATTTAGCATGATGCATAAGCAATCACCTTCTCTCTTTGCATTAACATAGTGCCCAAACCTTTGATCGAAGCATCGCAGTATACGATAAAATCTTTGCTTGCTTTAGGTAAAGCCAGAATTGGTGCACTACACAACTTCTGCTTAATCAGTTGAAATGCTGCTTCTGCATTGTCACCCTAATCAAACTTAACTCCTTTCTGAGTAAGCTTGGTCATTGACTTGGCAATCTTCAAAAATCCTTTGATGAATCTTCGGTAATACCCAGCAAGACCTAAAAATTAACGAATCTTCGTTGGTGTTTTAGGTGATGGCCAATCTTTTATGGATTCGATCTTGGCGGGATCCACGTGAATGCATTGAATATCAATCACGTGGCCAAGAAATTGTACCTAGGGAATCTAAAATTCACATTTAGAGAATTTAGCATACAATTCCTCTTTCTTAAGCAATTCCAAAATTGCCTTAAGATGTTCTTCATGTTCCTTCTTATTCCTTAAATAGATGAGGATATCTTCAATAAAGATAATCACAAATTTATCCAAATATGGCTTGCACACGGCGGTTCATAAGATCCATAAATACCACCGGTGCATTCGTCAAGCCAAATGGCATAACTTAGAACTCGTAATGACCATATCGAGTTCTGAATGCCGTCTTCAGGATATCCTCTTCACGTACTCGAAGCTAATGATAACCTGGTCGCAAGTCTATCTTAGAATAAATGCTCAATCCTTGTAGTTGATCAAATAAATCGTCAATCCTTGGGAGTGGATAACGATTCTTTACCGTCAGCTTGTTTAGTTCTCGGTAGTCGATGCACATTCGAAAAGATCAATCCTTCTTCTTGACAAACAAGACCGGAGCTCCCCAAGTGAGGAACTAGGTCTTATGAAGCCTTTGTCAGAAAGTTCTTAGAGTTGGTCTGACAATTTCTTCATTTCAGATGGAGCTAATCGATAAGGTGCTCATGCTACATGTTCAGCACCAGGTACCAAGTCGATCTGAAATTCTACTTATCGAGTCGGTAGGAGACCCGGCAAGTCCTCGAGAAATACTTTAGGAAAATCTTGAATAATCGATACATCCTCAAGTCGCTTCCCCTCAGACTTGTCTTCAATCTTCTTTGTAGTAACATGTGCCAAAAAGACAAGACATTCTTTCAACAAATATTTTTAGGTTTTAGTGCACAAGATGATGTTCAAACGAGTCTCGTTTCCTCAGTGGCTTTCGTCACCACGAACAATCAACGTTTCATTTCCCCAGGGAATACGAACTATTTTCTCGACACAAACAATGACAGCTTGGTACTTTGCCAACCAATCCATACCAATTATGGCGTCGAAACTACCAAGTTCTACGGGCATTAAGTTAATATTGAATGGATGATTTAAGAAGTTTAACGTACAACCCCGAATGATAGTGTTTAACCCAATTATTCTCCCGTCAACTAGTTCAGCATCATAATAATGATCTAGGGTAGTTGGTGTGATATCAATTTTGGAGCTAAATGCAGTGGACACAAAACTCCTATTGGCACCCGTATCAAATAAGATAGAAGCATAACGGTTGTTTAGAAGGAACATACCTGTAACGAAGTTGGAGTCTGGGTTTATCCCTGCATCGCCTGTCGCATACACTTTTGCTGAAGCATTGTCATTTCCAACTGGGTTGCCTCAGTTATTGTTCTTAAGTTTTGGACACTCCCTCTTCAAATGTCCCTGGGCTCCACATTCATAGTAAGTAGCTTTCTGACTTGCCCCAGTCCCCTTTAGTTGTTAGTAGTATTGGCATTTGCAGTAATCCTACAGTCAAGGGCTAGATGGCCAACTCTGTTGCACTTGTGGCATTTTGGGCACACTGACTGTCATGGTGATAGTTGCATTTTGAGCATAGAGGTTTAGATCCTCCATAAGGTTTCTTCTCACCAGACCCTGTAGTGTAGGCTCTACAGGTGTTCTGCCTCTTGTTTTGTTGTTGTTGGTTCTTATAACACCTAGTGTTTTAGGTCATTGTGCGACGATCGCGTGCCTGATGTCGTAAATATTATTTTATGAGTTTCTGTGAACGAGCGTCGACATTTAAAATTTTATTTGTCGCTAATAAATATTTTCGTATTTTATTATGAAAGATTTAGAGAAGAATTGATAATTTTAATTTTTGACGTTTCGCGAGTCAACGGTTGTTCGCGCGTTCGTTAATCTTTTTGAGCATCGCAAAAATTTACGACATGTCTCGCTATTATTCTTATGATTATAAAATATCATTTTATGAACCGTGTCATCTTTGTTCCTCAACCTTGGTCATAGCTCGCGTTTAAGGCCCGCGTTTAATTAACAAGATATTTACAAGAGATATTTGCAAGATATTTAGGAGATATTTACAATATATATACAAGTTACCATTTCAACTAGTCTTATCTTTCTTCTTTGCTCTTGAGGTCTGCCGAATATTTCATCTCCCACACAACCATTTTTTTTGCAATTTGATCTCAAGAAAACATTCAAACATCATTCAAACAAAGATTAGAACAAGCTAGAATCAAGTGGGTGTAGTTTTTCTTCCTCCCTTCTTCTTTTTGGTTCGAACGAAACCCAACACCAACACCTTGGTGGTTTTTGATTTTCTAGCTATCCCAAATGATTTAGATGATGTTTATTTGATCATCTAAAGTAGAAGTGACATGTAACAAGGTTTTATTTGAAGTTGATTTTATTTGGGCAAAAGAGGGTTTCGGTTTGGTGGCGGGTTCGAGTCAAGCAAGACACATAAAGGGTGTGTTTGATTTATTGAAAGTTAATAGGTTGATTGGTTGATTAAAGTTTGGTTTTGGTTCGGTTCGGTTAAGGGTGAGCCGCGGCTAGGACCTAAGGGAACGAGACGAACACTTTTGCTTTCCGACTTTGCTCTATATAGCATAGTGAGCCTTCATTTTTATGTCTATTTCGATTATCCCATTCATTTGATTTGATTTATGTAAATATGTATATGTGTGGTGAGATCGGTTGAAACTTGCGGCGTCTAGTGTAGTACAATATTGATATTGAAGCGGGATTTATATGCTTATATTGATTGTATTAAATATAGTTTAGATGAGCTTGTGGTCAAAAATGAGTTTTGGCGCAATAATTATAGAGTAGATTCTGAGTAGAAAGTTTGGCACACCAAACGAGGATTGAGATTTCATAGAATTTGATTTTAGTCTGTGAAATGTGGTAGAGCTTGTCTATGCTGCCATCTAAGTCTGCAATGTCCTCAGCAGAGTCAGTGCCTATGTGAGCTGTGTTTGTCGTTTTTTCGCGGTCTGTGCCCGCCAATTTTTTTTTCCCCCGTAATCTCGGTCTGCTATGCTAAAACCATAGTCTGTAGTGCTCTAACCTCAGAAGGTGTCGTATCACTGGCATCCCATAACTTGTACCAAGCCTCACGTGAAAGTCTGGGCCTCAGCCTCATAAGTTTGCAGTGCCGAGCATGGGACGCGCCTATTCTGGTTAGTAAGTTGAGTTGGCCGCTCATCAATGATCTATCATCATGTGCATCGTCCAGTCTCCTATAGATCTCATTAGTGCCATGTCTAATAGTCGTGATAAAATTGGTCATCCTCTGACCCAACTCTACCACATCAGTCATTGGTATCTCCTCTATAATCTCATCTGGATCCTCCCAAATATCAGTAATCCCATAACCTATCTCCCTATCTGGGTCACGTCTAATCTCAGCATCCAGAGTGCCAAAAAAACCATAATCTGCTCTAAAGCCTCCGGTAGGCCTACCAGTAGGAGCAAATGAGCTCTCCCCGACCTCATATCTGGAACCGGGAGCAATACACAACCTATTCCGAGGTAGTAATGTAACCTCGGGAACATCCGCTCTATAGTTAGTAGAAGGTAGAAGCAAAGGTGGTGATGTTGTAGGTAACAATATAAGTAAAAGTGGTGGTGTCCCTGATGGTGGTGTCTCTAATCGAGGTGCTAAGATGTAGGTGGATGGTACAGCAGCTCTCATCATGGCCATTGAGGACTAGGTTATGGAAGTATAATATGTAGTGGTAGTTTGGTAGTTGATGGGAAGTAAATGGTTGACTGGGACTCGCAACCGGATCATAGCAAGCTCTATAGTCAATGGATGAGTAGGCGCTAGCAGTAGGGTGGAGCGTGATATAGGTAATGGTGATGATACTAGTAGTGGTGGGGATGGTATATGTGGTAGTAGTGATGAGTATGATGTAAGTGGTGATGATGGCGGAGTAGATATGGCAAGAAATCTGTCAACCTTTGCGGCAAACGGAATGGAAATTGGTGTTCTGATCTCGGAATGGGGCATCTGCTGTGGTTACACATCGGGGTGGTATAGGACAAAAGTCGGCCAAAGCTGGGTTCTCTTCTCCTCCTTCTTACTCCTCGTCCTCGTACTGCTCCCCTCGTTTTATCAGCATCGTCTCGGGAGGAACTCCTCCTCTCCGCATATCTTCATCTCTCTATCAGTAGGATAATCACTGGGCGGATTCTCTCAGGATTTTCCTCATCATCTCCTTTGGATCCTACTCGGATCGGACTCAGTAATATAAACCGGTTGATTGATTCAGCAGTGGGTGAGACAAGCAGCAGGTGTGGTTGCTCCTCGCTGGAAGACATCAGTCTGCAGGTGGCATAAACCTCCAGGGTTATACGGCTAGGAACAAAAAATCTGGGAAGGTGGTGCCTGCTCTGGGTCCTTAGGGTCAGGCAGTAATTGGTGATGTTGGGGGCCTGTGAAGAGGTCCCCTTTTTCCACATAAGTATAAAGGTCCTCTGGCATCATGGTCAGTCCATTGTATCCGTGTATAATAACTCCTGGAGATCCTATGTCTGACAAATCCTCGAACGGACTAGATACCTCCGTGTAAGTAGCCGTGGAATCCACTGAATCCGACATGACAAAATATAAAAATAAAAAGTAGCTTATATAAGTATTATTATAAGACTCTTATAGTAATATATGTAATATACATTATAAACACGTATATCAATCATGATGCTCTAGTCTACCAAACTAATGCAAATTAGTTGAGTGTATGTCCCGTGAAAACCCCGTGTATGAAATATATATATAGAGCCAAAGGTTTATAAATATTCCGTTAGGTAAAAATGGCGTAACTTTTCGTTTTAAGTTCGTTTTGTAGTTTCTTCACAGTCCACGACTTCGTATTAAGATACAGTTTTCAAAAATATTACATTTTTGGTATTTTCAAACCTCTATTGAACAGTAATTTTTACTGTTCTTCCACTTTGTATATATTTTATTTTTATAAACATATTACGTAAACTTCGTTAAGGTCATTCTTATCGATTTAACTCCGATTTTAGTGATTCTTTCGGTGCACGTCTTGTAATAGAAGTTCTAAAAAAGTATTTGATCTGTGCAACAGTAATTTTTAGAAATTTATTTTTATTAAGTATTTTTTATATAGTTCTAATTATATAAACTTGCAAATAGCATAACTTCTTCGTTATAGCTCGGTTTTTCGAGTTCTTTATATGCCTACGATCCTTGTAACATGTAGTATTTTATAAAAATATAAAATAAATACATTATTTCGGCATTTACAACAGGAACCTTTTGATCTTTTTGTTAAAAATGTGTTTAAACTTATTTTTATAACTTTTTAGCTTAGATAATTTGCTACAAGTCCTTTACACCCCTTTATGTCACAAGTATCATATATTTTATGTACTTTAGTCCATCATTTGTCCAAGAAATGTCCATGATAACAAGTCCTCACATCACTTTTACTTATAAACTTATTAAGTAAACTTTTATGTAACTAGTTTATATATACCTTTTATAAATAAACCAACACTTATGTAATACTTATACATTCATTACAACATGTATTTAACATCTATATAACATATGACAAAGTTTATCAAACCATAAACAAGAGTAAAATCCATTTTACATGTTAATAAGTTTTCTAGATGGTGATTTACTATATAACATCATATATACATAAAATCATAAATGTAAAGAGTTTAGGGTTTTTAGATAACCTTAATATGAAGTAGGATGATGAACAACAAGATCTAAACCCTAGTTTAGATATTAAACCCAAGCTTCCAAGACTTAGAAACCCTAATTCCAAAGAAACCCTAATCTTAAAACTTTCTTGATTAACCCTTGTAAATGTTAAACCAAGCCTTCAATATACCTTAGGATACCTTAGATATGATGCTTGAACACTTGTATATGTGGTAAATAAATTTGTATGAATTATTTAAAGGGGTTTGAGTTTGGCCATGGGTTAGGGAGAGAGCACACGAGAGATTGTGTGAGTTTTTCTTATGTAAATGTGAAGTGTGTATTGTCTCTTCTAGTTAGCACTCTTATATACTACTAGGACTAGTCAAGTTCACTATTAGGAGTCTTAAGACAAGATGAACAAAATGAGAAAGTCTTTAGTCACTATAACGAGTCATGTACTAAGTTTTAATGAGGCTTCTGTTGTACAAGTTCAAGTTGGTGATTTGTGTGCTCTTGCTCCCCTTGTGATCACTTTGTATCCGAAAATTAGGGGGGGATGAACTAGTTGGTGTAACACCCCTAAATAGGGTCGCAGTGAAATAATGAATCCGGGAGCGTTACTTCATAGATCAATAGCACAAGATATGAGAACGACCTCTAAAAGAGTCGTTTAAAATACGATACATTGGATTTATTGAAATTGTTTAATACAAAGCGCAACGGCTTAAATTGTTCAACATTTGATAACAAAGATTTTAGATCATAACAAAAATCCCAAGATGTAATGACTCCAAATCTTTTATGCATGACTCCCCAAAAGAGTATCCCCAATGTATCCTTAGCACCTCGTGCCTCATTGACCTGAGAAAACATGCTTTAAAACGTCAACATAAAGTTGGTGAATTCATAGGTTTATGTAAATATAATGTAGGACCGCAAGATTTCCAAGTGTATGATAATGCAACAGATGCAAACATCACAAAGTGTAATTACGTTTCCCTAAGCTCATGACACTGAAGCTCGACATGTATGAATTGCAATATAAATTGCCAACATTGCCCTTGATGATGTTCTAACCCGCAACATCCCAAATCCGACATGGTATACATCCGTTGGTTCACTCCGTGACACCAGTGAGAGCTACTCACCCGGATGGGGATGTCAATCCCAAATAGATCTATTTATAACATTCGCGCTCACACAAAGTAATTGACAGTTCATGATAATGGGCACAGTGGGTTATCGCTACTTAGGCAAACACGTAATCATGATAAAATGTACACTTGCGTCCAATTTGTAAAACAATGCATGTTTCTCACCCCAAAAGTTGTAAATCATTGATATAGTAAAACATGGGGCTATGAACTCACCTTAGTAAGTAGTCCTCTGTGAAAGGTAATATACCCAAGTATGGCAAATGAATCACACCGTCAAATACCTAAGTAAATACGGCCAGTCTTAGTCTACAAGTTTAGGCCAACGACTTCGTGTATAAACTACAATAATTTGCTAGTTTATATATACTGTTATCACTTGTGTGGTGGTGTACACGTTTATTGTATTTGTTTTCCTCGTTTTCTCTTGGGAAGATGTATAACTATATACTTTTAAGTATACACGGTGTTTAAGTATTAATAATAAATACACCTATTTATTATTCGCGTGACTTTAGTTATATAAGTATCCGTATTATACCACGACTAGTCCTATACCATGAGTGCTCATTTAAATCACTTAATTATATAAGATACCCTTAGGTTTTCATTAGTGGCAAAAATAGTGCCTTAAAAACAAAAATAGATTTTCCAGTTTATACCCTCAAGTTTCTATTTTTACACTTTTAGTCCCCTAACTTGCAAAAGTTCCATTTTAGGTCCAATTAAGATTTAAGAAGTGACAAAAGCCTTTATTAGCCTTGCATAAGCTATATAAAATGTTTGGCTTAATAATAAGCTCGGATGAGCTTATTCGAGCCTGTTGGGCCCGTGGCCCATCAACTCTAACCTGAAAGTTCACATTTGGCCCATTAAGGGTTTCCAACTATTATAGTTTATGATTTTTGCCTCAAAGAAGTGTTGCAAACTTAGATAAGTTGTTTCACCATATTGGCTTATCCCATAAGCCAATAAGCCACGGTAATGGGCTTTTAGGCCCATTAAGGACCCGGTAAGGGTTTTGAGGGTGTGGGCTTATCCAACATAGGCCTATAAGCATTTAGGGTATTCAATAAGCCCATAGGTTCTGCCTTAGCTTATAAATAAGCTGTTGGCCCGCATAAGCACTCGTCATTGGGCTGTTGAGCCCGATAGTGGCTCGTTAAATCCACTAGTGTTGCGTTAGGGTTTCTTTTGTAACTTGTTTAGCATGTTAAGCATCCTTGTCCTATGTTTAAGCAACTTGATGGAGCTACACTCGTCCCATACGAGTCTTACAATGATACTTAGCAAACTGATTAACAATATGCTAGCAGTACTAACTCTGCTAGCAGTACTAACTCTGCTAGCAGTACTAACTTCTTAAGCCTTTTCTTATATGCTTACGATCATTGTAATGAGTACTAATTGAAAAAAAATGTATACTTTTATACATGAATTCAAACAATAGGTATTTAAGTTTATACATAATTAGTTTTATACACTTGTTTTATATACTTTTCACTTTATTAAACCATTACAAGTCCTCTAAGTTATTAAATAGCATAACTTGATATATTTTATGTCCTCTATAATATGTCCATGAATATGTCCAAGTATAACAAGTCCTTATGATCTTTGTACATAACTTTTGTAAATAAAACTTTCAACACAAATTAATTTACAAACTAAACTTATAATTTAATTTACACTTATATAAAATGTGTACTTCCATTTTAAGTATTATTTCATCATTCATATATGTAGATTCGAATTATACATGATCTTGTAACATCTCATAATTCATCAAATTAAACCTAGGTGGTGTTTAACATATATAACAAGCATGAAAACATATGTAAATGAATAATGAAATGTTTAGGGTTTAAATGAACCTTATAGAAGTGAAGTAGGATCAAGAACACAAGCTTACACTTAAGCTTAAACCTAATAAATCAAACACAAGATCAAAACCCAAGTGAGAAAACCCTAATCACTTTTCTTGTATACTTCTTGTTAAACCACAAACCCAAGCTTCCAATGCACTTGAATGATCTTAGATATACTTAGAATGAATGCTTAAAGGCTTGAATTGAAAATTATATGGAACCCTAAATAATTTAGAGTGAGTCGTGGGTTTGTAGGTGATGGGAGAGAGTTTTGCTAGTGAATTATGAGAGTGTAAGTGTTATTTACCTTGGACTTGCCTTATATAGCAACTAGGAATGTTCAAAACAACCTTAAACCAAACCATGAGTATGTAGTGGTTTAGGGTACAAGAAAGGACTTTCTAATCCTCCATTATACTTATGGGTACGGCCAGTGGGTGGGAGCGGTACTGGGGAACAAGCCAATTACTAGAAGTATGAGTTCTATATGTACTAGTAGTATAGGTCTGTGACTTGGAAAGTATCCATTATAGTCGGTTTTAGGATTTTTATTAAGCAATGATATGCCATTATATCTGGGACATATTGACTTATTTAGTGAGGGATAATGGGAGTTAAATTTTTGTGTAGATGGGTATAATTTGTGAGGATTTGGTTTGAGTTTTAGTATAGGTATAAGTACTTCCGGGTATGCCTAAATGTATTTTATTGCGAAACGTAAGCGTTTTACGTAACCAACAAAAATAAAATAGGAAAAGTTATAAATTATACTCTTAATAATTATATAACACTTGCTTGATATAAACTTTTATTTGTTTGGTGTCCGTTTACGTTGAACGTTGATTTTTAGTTTACGCGATTTAACTATATGTTAATAATTAAAAGTAAACGCGTAAAAGCCTAAAAATAAATAATGGAATAAATGAAATTGTAAATGACCTGAAAATGTGAAATGTTACACTTGCACACTAGACTTTAAGTTATACCAAATGGATGTGAAGAGTGCATTCCTTAACGGTTTTATCAATGAGGAGGTTTACGTGGCACAACCTCCGGGATTCATTGACTTCGCAAAACCTAATTATGTCTTTAGACTTAAGAAAGCTCTTTATGGTTTAAAACAAGCCCCAAAAGCTTGGTACGATCGATTAAAAGCCTTTCTTATTAAACATGATTACTCCATGGGAATGGTAGATAACACACTCTTCACTAAAAAGAAAGACTCCAACCTCATTATTGTCCAAATATATGTTGACGACATTATATTCGGATCAACTTGTCAAGAAATGTGTGATGACTTTGCCAAGATCATGCATGATGAGTTTGAAATGAGTATGATGGGGGAACTAAATTTTTTCTTAGGATTACAAATAAAACAATTAGATGATGGAATATTTTTTAATCAATCAAAATATATTAAGGAAATGCTTAAGAAATTTAGACTAGAAGACTCTAAGCCAATGAAAACCCCTATGTCTACGGAAACCAAACTCATGAGAGACGAAGAAGGTGAGTCCGTAGATAATACCAACTATAGAGCATGATAGGTAGTTTATTATACTTAACGGCAAATAGACCCGATATCATGTTTAGTGTTTGCCTTTGTGCACGCTTTCAAGAGGATCCCAAAACCTCTCACCTAGAAGCGGTTAAACGTATCTTCCGATACATTAAAGGCACTACGCATTTAGTATTATGGATCTCAAGGGAATCCCGGCATAGAAACAATAGTGTATGCGGATTCGGATCATGCGGGAGATTACGTAGATCGCAAGAGCACTAGTGGTGTTTGCACGTTTATGGGATGTTGCCTAACATCTTGGTTTTCGAAGAAGCAAACTGCTCTTGCCATCTCCACAACCGAAGCGGAATATGTAAGCGCCGGAAAGGCATGTCAACAAGCCCTATGGATGAAACAAGCTCTCGTAGACTATGGCGTTAGGTTAGACGACATTCCAATAATGTGTGATAACAAAGGGGCTATAGACTTAAGTAGAGTCCCGTCTATACTCACGAAACACAAAACACATTGAGATTCGCCATCACTTTCTTCGTGATAATATTCAAAAAGGGAATATCTCTATAGAAAAGGTCTCATCGGAAGACAACATAGCCGATATTCTAACTAAACCACTTAAACGTGAGCCATTTAACTACTTACGTCTAGGTCTAGGAATGATGGAACAAATTGATTAAGTTTTCTGCCATAATAGAAATGATAATCATAAAAGAACTGTTTGTCAAAAGTATCTGAGAAAAATTTTCTCAACAGGTGGCGGCCCCCTTAATTCATAAAGGGTGGCCCCTTAATTTTAAGGGGATAGGCAGACGTTAAGGGGAACCAACACCTGACTGGACTAAATTTTTTTTCTCTCCGTGTCTAGATTTCTATTTTACAAAAAAACACAAGATTAGGAAAAGTCTATAAGAAAACTTTTACAAATTCTTCTTTTTTTTTTTTTTATGTCATAAATGCATATACCTTTTTATATTTATATAGAATATATATATAAGATATATATATATATTTATATATATCATATATATATATTATTAGTAGAATATATAATATATATTATATCATAGATACACAACAACATTAGTCCCAATCTATTTTTTTATAAACAAGTATTTCTCACAAAACAAGGACACATAAAAATCATTTTATATATTGTTAAGATTATGCTAAAACCATTTTTCCAAATTTGCCTAATGTTCTCTCTACGTGTTATCAAAGTATATATTATTATCTACTTTTCGACATCTTGGTTGGCAAAATTAAAATCTAGGAGCATTTGGATTTATTTATTAGTTTAAATGTTTAGTATCTAAATTATCGTACTCATACATTTTTTTTTGTCGCTCTTAGCACACACTAGTATTTGCCAAAAGTTTGGTCATTTTTAACCTCTTGTCAAGAAAATTCTTTGTGCATTATATTCTGGTTACTATTTTAGTGCTCTCTACTCTTTTGGTTTCAATCATATTATGGATTATATGCCAAAATTATGTGGAATAGTTTTATCCTACAACTTATCATATATATGTAGAATGTTGAATGCTTAATTGCTATGTGCTAAAAAATCTTAATTGCCATAAAAGGATGGACTTGCTGCAAATTAACCACCAAAACAGAAACCCTCATATAAAATTTTAAGAAAAATCAATTTTTGGAAAATCTAGGAAATAGCAACAGGCGGCCCCCTTAATTCATAAAGGGTGGCCCCCCTTAGTTTTAAGGGGATCGGACCCCTAATTAAGGGGACTGGTCCTAGCAAATCACGGCGTTAACACATTATTTTTCTATCACTTTTTGACAATTACCTATAGGACTTAGCTACTGTTTCTACCTAAATTCACAAATATTTCTTTGAATTTGATCCTTTAAATGTTCATTCTTCATATTTAAACTTTTCATTCATTTTAATTACTTCTTAACCCATCATCATCACAATCATCTTCTCACCAATGACATCTCCTAAACAAACCCCCCCCCCCCCCCCCCCTACAATTCCAAACCTCAAGGGTAGCCAAAATGAGTGTGAAACCCATTTGGAGGGAGAAAACTTAAAACTCCTGTGTAACACATCCTATGAGGCTCAATGTAATTCACAACACCAAATGCAAAACAACTCACTCCTCTCATGAATCATCTCAAGAAAACAATAACCCCAATCATAGCATAACTAATCCTTACATTAAGGACACTCCACATCACCAAAAGTTGTATTACATCCTCCTCTTCCCACTCACCCATCAATTCACATGTTACTTCACACTCAAGCTCCACATCATAAGTGACAAACCAAACTCACATTACACCACCTCTATCTCAAAGTAGAGAAGAAAGCCTAGTTGATGACATTTAATCAACTACAAGACCTATCAAACCTCTTAGTATGCATCTCTTCTCAATAACAAATACAACATTCCCTCATCACCTTCTCTCCAAACCTACCACACACCCTCAACCCCCCCCCCCCCCCCCCCCCCCCCCCCCCCCCATTAACCAAGTTGAACCATGTTGGGTTTTTCGACCTTGTCTGCATCTTTCACCCAAAATAATTACTTGCTTTAAGTGAGGGATATCATTTGGATTTTGAATTCTCCTCACTCGACACATCCGCCAACTAGTTCAAAGAGAATTGCCAATTCCACAACGCCTCTGCTCCAAACTCTCCATCAACAACCAACTAATCTTTTCAATATACCTCAAAATATATCGTCAAACACCTTTCTGTGTCGCAAGGCAAGTCAAAATGTCCTTTCTATGCTATTTAGATTTTTTTTATCTTATTATATGCTTCTAAAGCATATTGTTTTTTCTTTTTATGTATGCTCTGTGTGTAGTTCACACACATTGTACTAATGAATGAAAGTTATCTTTTGCTTTGATGTTTGATTGCACTGTATATTTTTACTTCCTTCTTGCTCATGTTAAATTATTTGTATTGAGTTAAACTCGTTTTGTAGCCAAGAAAACATAGCTCGATTCCGTGGTGCCCTCGAACAAGGGGGAGCACACATCAAAGGGGAGCATTTATTCCGTTGATTTTACTAGTAATTCTCGACGATGCCTTTTTGATTCTACAAAAAGGGGAAGAAATGACATAAAACTCACTAAATACTTGTTTAAAAATAATTTTACATTTAATAAGTTTAAATTTTGTAATCATCAAAAAGGGGGAGATTGTTGATAGAAATAATGCCTAAAAACATTATTAATATTTTTCAATTCTTTCGTTTTAATAATCAAAAAAAAAATATAAAAACGTTCAATATAAAATTAAACGTAAACAAGTAATTAGTAGTAAATTTTCATTTCGAAAATTATATCACTTAAATGTATGAATAAATAAATGCTTAATGCATTTTATGATCAAATGAAATTTTTATTCAACCTCACACTTTTATAAAATGTTGTAAACATTTTTATAAACATTACAAAACATTTTCTACAATTAAAAGAAATGTTTTATTCAAAATAAACATTTTGAAATTCAAATTTTCGAACCTAAAACGGCTAGAAAGTTCCAAAAAATCCCCCTACACAAAAGGACAAACTGGGGAGCGCCCAGTCTAGGGCGGCCCCCTTAAATACACGGGCGGCCCCCTTATCTTTAAGGGGACCACCCACCTATTTAAGGGGACCGCCCATAGGTAGACGCTCCTCCAGAATGTCCTATAAATACTGGACTATTCCCCACTATTTTCTCACATTTTGCACTCATTCTTTCTGATCAAAAACAGCTCACACATCTCATTAAAATCCTTTGATCATTTAATCATAAAGCTTTGTTTCCAAGTGATCCAAGCTCAATTCCTCAAGTGCAAGAGAAGAATACTTCCTACCATCAAGTGAAGAAGTATTACACCTTTGTGTGTTGTTGCAATCTTATTGCATCCATATCATAACTTGTAAATCTTGTAAAGTTGTGTAGTTGTTAGATCTTGGTGATTGTTGTAAGTATAGTTGGATCTTGGTGATCTTTCTTAGTAGTGTTAGTTAGGTGTGATTATAGTAGTGGATTGGTGAAGTAGTAGTGTGAAGAAAACTAAGGTGTGAAGAAGTTTATTTTACCGGGGAAATTGTCCCCTTTACCTAAAAAAATAAGGTGTGAAGAAGTTGTGTAGTCGTGATCAAGTCGTGAAGCAAAGTTGTGTAGTGAAGTTGTGAAGTTGTGGTAGATTGGTTCTAGCTAAGATTAGAACTCGACATCTAGCTTAGTGTCGGAAATCAAGATAAGCGAAAGTTGTGTAAGGTTTTCTCCGCCATAAGGGTACGCACTTGTTGATCTTAGTGAGAAAACTATCGGTTAGGTGCTCAAGGGAGTGGAGTTAGGGGTAGATGGTGCTTCGTTGCCCCGGAACCACTTAAATTTCCTCGTGTGTCGGTTTGATTGTTCTTACTCTTATCTCTTGTCTTACATTATTTTCTCATACTATCGTATTACTTGTTTAGATAAGTATATTGTTCATATTGTGCAAGTGTTGAATTCACATAAAGTCGAATCTATTTTTTTTACAAACACTTTAAAACCTTAAATTAAAAAGCGGTAAACTATTCAACCCTCTTCTAGTTTTCCACAGGATTTTAGCTTGAGTTATTAGAGAGCGTGTTTTTTAAAGTGTGAGTGAAAGAGATGTGAAAAAGAAAAATGTTGAGATGATGTTGAGGTGACAGTTTGGCTTGAGCCACTGCACCTGATGCTCCTTTGTAAATATTGTAACATTGAATGGTATCAGAGTGGTGATTGGCATGACCAATTCATGTGTTTAATTTTATGTTTAAGAAGGATCTTTAAACACATGGCTAAATTAATGGTAAATAAAAAGAGTGAAAGTAAATGCAATACATATGTCACAGAATGAACAGATAGACACAAAATTTGTCACATAATTAATTATCTTAATAATTTGTATGCTTTTTTATTGAGAAGTTAAATGATTTAGCAACTAATTTTACGTGTTTTTTTCTCAATAAGATAAATTTATATGATAGCCTATGTTTTGATTTGTAACATTTAAAAGAGTACTTTTACAACATAAACTTGTGTCTTGAGTATATGAGAATTATGTGTGACAATGACCAAAGTAAGAAAACATATTTTTAAGCAAATGCTGCTTTTTACATATTGTTTTTTAGGCGGAGAATGATAGCCGTTCAACATTTTCAGCAAAGCCATATACAAAGGTGTGCGAGGTGTGTTATCGACTTATCGTACATGCCTTTAAAATTTAAGGGCCTCAAAATTCACTTTAAACAAAGAATACTTCCTACCATCAAGTGAAGAAGTATTACACCTTTTTGTGTTGTTGCAAT
>BQNB010061982.1:0-13548 GCA_026074375.1 Tanacetum coccineum
CTTGTATGTTATCCCATTCTTTAGGTTTGAAAGTACTTGCTTCTTCATGAACACTGGCAATCCTTTGCCTCTCTTCTTTATCAAATTGCTGCTATAATCTTTGAGCTTCTTCAAACCCAAGCCTTTCTTGTTCTTACTGTATTTTAGTCTTGGTCTGTATAGGCTTAGATTCCGCCACTATGGATTTACCCTTATCTTTTCTCTTTGATGCACTCCTTCTGATGTATACTAAACTTTCAGTAGCAGTACTAACTTCTACACCAGCAGTACTAACTGGAACATTAGCAGTACTAATATTTGGCTCAGCAGTATAAACCTCTTCAGGAGCAGTAAACTCAAAATTTAGTTCCAAATCATACTCTTGCCTCCCCTGAGTCTGTGCATCATGATGAATCATCTGTTATACTAAGGAAATATCAGGGTCTTCATCAATTTTCCTCTCCTGAATGAAAGAATCCTCTTCCTCATCATCAGATATAACAAATTGAGCTCTTCTTCTAGCTTTGCTTGACTTTACTTTGTGCTCCAACTTCTTCACTTTCATGATGAGCTTAGTGTAAGCATTACCATATACCTTTTTAGTTTGCTTCAAATCTGCCTCCAAGCTCGCCACTTTTGTTGACAATTGTGTACATAGAACTGTCAATTCATTAAGTAGCATACTGCCCTCATCACTTCCAGGTGTGTGACCTCCTGAGGGAGGTAAATCATAAGGCATGGTAGCAGCCTCTTCTGCAACATGGGTTGTTTGCATAGATGGTGGTGAAGTTGGTGGTTGTGAGGTGGATGGAGCACTGGTGGACCAGTTCCCTAAGGACTTGGCTCATTAATTATTGCCATGGATTGGGTCCTATTGATGTTACCACTATCCTACTCTGCTTCTAAGCTAGAAGCAGTAGTGGCATCCCTTTCCATTATGTCACCCAACTCCTTATGGAAAACCTCATCATCAACCTTTTCAGGGGGACCACCAGACTAAGGTATCTTAGTGTCCTGATCTCTTTTTGGTATTTGACTCTTCACACACTTTTGTTTGATGTTACATGTCCTTCTATACATTCTTGACTGCATATTGACATAATTAGCCTCCCCTCAATCAATACTTTAGAGGTGAAGCATTCAATACCATGTACTCAATATGCTTAGCCTCCTTTAGGATTTCCTCCAAATGCAACAAAACCACCATCAATCTCTTGAAAATCTGTAAGAAAGGACTTGTTTCCAGTCATATGCCTAGAGCATCCACTGTCAAAAATCTCTTGATCTTGTAAAGTATATTGTGGATTACCCTGCACTCAAAATAAGAGAATTAGTTTCTCTTGGGGACCCAAGCCATTACTGACTTGAGTCTGCCTTGAGGATCAACATAGTCAAATCTTTTAGGCATGTGTGATCTAATATCTTTGGAGATATGGTCAATTACTTTTCCTATTGGTCTGCAAATCCAGCATGCTGAGGACTTAACAGCATTTTCCCTTTTTCCCTCAGCATTACTAACTACTACTTCTGGCCCAGTAGTAGTTACAGTATTAACCTTAACAGTATAAACATTATATAGATATGGCAGAAAATACCTCAGTAGGGGCACCCCACAATCTTCGAAGTTAAAAATTAGACTCGCGCTCAACTAAACCCGAGGGTAGCCATTCAGCTCCTTAAGGATTATCCCAAGCCTATATCTACATTACAAGTGGAGTGTTTTCGTGCACGAAAATATTAAGGCTGGTCGGAAAAAAATCAAATGTTATAATCATGATTTCACATGACGCATTTGAATTATAGTTCTAGGAATTAGGTGAATACTTCAAGAAGACAAGGTCAATGATACCACGTCGATTGTTGTTAAATAGTAGGCCAATGTAGATTACAAGTGATCAAATCCTATCAATATGATTATCAAAATAATTAATCAGGAATAAAAAGAAGCAATCTCCATGTATAAATAGATACAAATCAAGAAATATGATTGCAAACTAACATGATCCGTCACAAAAGCTCAGCGGGAAATTCTTGAAGGGAAACTCTGAAAGTTGAAGCGGCGATGAAAGTAAACTGATAGTGAGAGTATACACATAACGGTAGATGTTGACTATTCTTATATATATTGTGCCACAACCCCTGCATATCATCATTATAAAACACATCAAAATACAAGATCCAAATAAGGTAAACATAAAGAAACATAGCATCAAGATCACTACCTAATATTTCTTTGTAATAATAAGCCATACTTACCTCACCAAACTAAACAACCCAACATTACTAAAAAAGCAAAAATCAAATAATTGAATCGTCAGTTAAAATAGGTACAATTTATTGTAGAAATAGATATTATGTCATACATAAGATACAAGTGATAAAATTAATTCACTTACATTAGGTAACAGAACCAGGTTGCTAAAATATGATTTTCCTACAAATTTAACACAATAATGAAAGTCAAAGTATTAGTGTATTCAACATAGATATTGCTAAACAAACTCTTGTGCAGCTTTAGGCTATTTACCCTAATCCGAATACTCAATCAGAAAGTTAAACTTGCTAACATCAAATGGCTTTATGAGAAGATTTGCAACATTGTGATATGTATATATCTTAATCACTTGAATGAGACTCTTCCACAAAGAAATGACTAACTATTAAAAAAAAGTAGCTACATTATATAGATATGGCAGAAAATACCTCAGTAGGGGCACCCCACAATCTTCGAAGTTAAAAATTAGACTCGCGCTCAACTAAACCCGAGGGTAGCCATTCAGCTCCTTAAGGATTATCCCAAGCCTATATCTACATTACAAGTGGAATGTTTTCGTGCACGAAAATATTAAGGCTGGTCGGAAAAAAATCAAATGTTATAATCATGATTTCACATGACGCATTTGAATTATAGTTCTAGGAATTAGGGTGATAGCTTCAAGATGACAAGGTCATATACCACGTACGATTGTTGTTAAATATTAGCCAATGTAGATTACAAGTGATCAAATCCTATCAATATGATTATCAAAATAATTAATCAGGAATAAAAAGAAGCAATCTCCATGTATAAATAGATACAAATCAAGAAATATGATTGCAAACTAACATGATCCGTCACAAAAGCTCAGCGGGAAATTCTTGAAGGGAAACTCTGAAAGTTGAAGCGGCGATGAAAGTAAACTGATAGTGAGAGTATACACATAACGGTAGATGTTGACTATTCTTATATATATTGTGCCACAACCCCTGCATATCATCATTATATACACATCAAATACAATCCAAATAAGTAAACATAAAGAAACATAGCTTCAAGATCACTACCTATTTCTTTGTAATAATAAGCCATACTTACCTCACCAAACTAAACACCCGAACTTACTAAAAACAAAAATAAATTATTGAATCGTCAGTTAAAATAGGTACAATTTATGTAGAAAGATATTTCATACAAAGATACATGTTATAAAATTAATTCACTTACAGTTAGGTACAGAACCAGGTTGCTAGAATATTGATTTCCTACAATATTTAACAGCATATAGTGAAAGTCAAAGTATTTAGTGTATTCAACAATAGATATTGCTAAAAAACTCTTGCACTTTAGGCTATTTACCTAATCTGAATACTCAGCTTTTTAATCAAAAATATTGTACAAAACATGATAATAACAAAAATTAAACTACTTATAGAAGAGCATTCTTTTCTTTAACCTGATCAATGTAGGTTAGATGTTCAACCCTACAACCATCTCCATGGATACACATTGCAGTCCCTAAAAAATATTCAATTGGGCTCATCAAATTATATATGTCATCTCTGGTATTTTGAAAAAGGTAAGGACTTGAAAGCCTCTAACGATTTGTTCAGGTCGGACTTGAAAGAAGTATAGTGTTAAATTCCTTATCGGACTTGAAAGCCTCAAACGGTTTATTCAGGGCTTTGCTGCACAAGAAATATAACATTCATTAGTCGAGATATATGAAGGCAAAAAAAGGAGGAGGGGTGTTTTTTCAAAGAGTTGTAAGCAAAAATGGACCTTTCGGCATCACAAATCACCGGGTTTGCAAAGTTCAATGGCATATTGCGAATTTGAAAAAAGACTATTAGTAAAAAGGATTATATTATGGCCACGCCGCTCTTCAAGGAATAAGGTCCTGGAAAGCTCTAATCTTGTTGGGGTTCATGCTGCATAAACCCTGCTAAGCGAGAACATAAACAATTATCCTAAACAGCCTTTATTCTAATAATGTACAAGTTACAATTTAAGACCCTCATGAGCCCTCATGATAAGCATTTTTTTATGTGCAATCCCAAACAGCCGATTGTTCCATTCCAATCTCAAACAACACCTAATCTGATAATAATAAATTCTTAATATGCAATCCTATAATAATAAGCATTTTTATACGCAATCCAAAACAACCTAGATTTTAATAATGTGCGGTTTCAATTACCCAAATCAAAAAAATTACCACATAGTACACATAAAATAATTTTCTAAAATAACCACCTAATCATAAAAATTCGAATTTGACGGAAGTCAATCTGTTGAAAAGCTCCTAAATGTATAAGAAGTCGGCTAACATAAATTCACAACACACGAACATGAATTTGATAAGCATTAAACGTTAAACACATCTTCATTGGGGATTTTTATCATTCATTTTGTGCTCATCTAAAATAAATCCTTAAACTTAATATGTTGGACTTGAAAAAAATATTAATATAGATTTTTAAGGAATCACAATCAACATTACAATCGAATCAGACAAAACAACAACATTAGGAGTCAAATCGGACAATTATAAACATTTATTGTTATAGGATTTTTTATAAAAAAAGAGAAAACTAAACTTTTTAAGAAAACCTAAAATTCAGTCATTCAATTTACCTTATTGATCACCAAATCATGAATTAGTTGTTGACAATGGAATGATCAATCTGATAAAGGGAATATAAACATGAAATCCTCCACCTTTAAGGATATACTAAAACATAAGATATATCCTTGAATCGATTGGCGGGTATTGGTTTTATGATTTGGTTTAGGGTAAGTAAAGATCTTTTTGGTGGGTGTGTGGGGTGGGTGGGGGGGGGGGGGGGGGGGGGGTGTTGTGTTGTTCATGAAGAACCCTTCATAGAAATATGAGACTGTATTGATATAGTATATTGTGTTTGTATGATTATAGTCTCGAATATCGTCAAGCAATTATCTCCATCTCCCCCAAACCTGCAATTAATACAACAATCATTGTTTCTTCTTGCTTCACATATCTAGTTTTAAAAATTTTATGGGTTATTTTTGCTTCACCGATCTAGTGTTATTATTTTCTCAGTGATACGGCTGATAGGTTTGTTTGATGGCGTTTATGGTTAGAATTAAATGTGAGGTGAGTTTAGAGAATGGCATTCATTGATTAAAACTTTTGTTTTATAGGTGTCATTGTTTCATAATTTTGGGCCAAGATGAGGTTTTCAAAACCTTCTTTTATATATGTTATAGATGTGTCTGCCAAACTCATATGTTATTAAATGTGGTTGAATATTAGATACCTCAACTTGTGTGAATCACTTTATGGATTAGCATCATCAAGTGAATTACACATATGTTAGAGTTTTTGCTCATCCTCAAACTTGAGATGCAAGAAGGTTTTGCATGTGTGGATTACATTTTCTTTATTTTAGTCAACCACTATCCTGGATAAGGTAGTTATAAATGCTACTTTCAGAAACGTTATGAAGCATGTAAATGACACTTGTAGTCAAAATTGAATTTGTTCTTCTATGTGTTTGTGAGTTAGATATTAACCGGGTCCCTCATTGAGTTGATCAAATGTTTGCATGGCCGTGCCCAAAGTGTAGTAAAGATGATTTTTTTCGCTTGGTAATTTAGATCAATATCAGTAACAAAAAACAGAATCATTAAATTATAGAATGACTTTGATCCATATCCATTTTTAACATCGTGTCTAAAACAAAAGGACTGATTGACTTATACCATTGAACTGAGATGTTTAATGAAACTACACTCAGGTATTTTTGGGAGCATTAGCGTGTTGCTAGACGCTTACCAATGTTAATGTGTTATATTCTATGACTATAAATTTTGCATGTCGAAGCTGTTGGGAAATGCTCATGTCATACGAATATTTATACGGCTAGAAATACGTGAGCCTATAGGTCATACATGTATACGCATAGATACTACTTTATTAGTATATATAATATATATAATTGTATATTTATTATATATATTATAAATTCTAACGATAATACTTAACGCTCGTTAATTAGTTCGTTTAACGAATAATTAACTGTTAGTCCTTTTATTATTGTGTAATTGTACATAATAATTAAACAAGTTAAAAAGTGAATATGAGCGGCTATATGGACTTGATTGGGACATTTAATAACAAGGAGAAAGGAAAGAATGGTAACTTGTTCCCAAAGCTACAGTGTAGCACTAATTCTTAAACTATATAAACCAGGCTTGGGGTTTCACTTATTAATATCCATTCTCTCTTTTCTCCTCTTGCTATAGATGATCCAAACACCCCCTTGTATTGGATTTCATTTGGTTTGCAAGATAATTCATGAACATGGATCTCCTTTATGTTTTAATGATGACAAATAAACATTCACAAAACGTAAATCACAAACGGTAGCTTAAATTCGCAAAACCAGATTTCACCATCTGGCGCGCTGGGCACGCATTTTTCCATAAAACGCTAACTCAAATCTTTTATCAAACACCTCTAGCCAAGTCTGAAACATCTTTCTAAAGCTAGTATGATCATACATTCAACATACCAACAAGCAACAATAATCATTCGACCTTAATCTAGATTTACGATGATCTTAATCATATAACGGGCATTACTCCTATTTTGGTCAAATCAAGTCAAAGGCCACTTTGCGTAAATGCATCCCCTCCCATCATAAGACATGCTTTACTTATGATGCAAAGCACTTATCTTGTTTGCATCAAAATGATTAATGATCAAATCCATTGTTGCTCGGATTTACAATTGATCCTAATCATGTAACGGGTTTGACTCCCTTTTTGGTCAAACTAAGTTAAAGGTCACTTTGCGTAAATACATCCTTTCCCGCTATGGGATATGCTTTACTTACAATGCAAAGCTCTTAGCTTATTTGACTACTCTTTTCTCTCTTATTAGCAATGTGATTATTAACCCATATTAATCCTTTGATTTCTCTTAAACACCATCAACTTCATACTTATTCCTAAACACTCATCAAGTCTAAACACCCTCCTTTACATAAACCTTCTCCAAATAAACCTCAACAACACCAACTCATATTCCCTTACATAATGTACTTCTCTTGTACTTGTTCTACCTCTATGTCTCCTACATTCCCAACCAATATCTTCTATATCTTTTCAAAACATTATCCACCACATATCTACTATTCACCTTCTTCTCTAACGAATTCAAATTACACACACACATACTTCTTTATCTCATCCTTTGATCAAGCCAAGTCACCAATCCAAGTTCACACATTCTTTCTTTCTCAACCCTTGGATCGTTTCTTAAACAAACACAACTGTAGGTCCTTATAATCGTGTAACCATTTAACAATATATTTAACACAAGACCGATAAGATACTAATAACACAATTTGTTGTACTTTTCAACGTTTAACTCTTTATTGATATATCTATACCAAATAATTATACCTAGTTATTGGCGGAACAACAACCAGGATTGAATGATAAATAAACTCTCCTAATATGAACCACTAGCATCTTGGCTTAGTGTGTTCTAGGAGAGGATCAAACTTGTCAACTAATACATTTTGTATTTTTGTGTTTATTTAGGAATGGATCTCATTCTTATAACCTGATACTTATAAAAGAAAAGGTGAAGATTCTTTTAGAAGCTTCATAAAAGTCCAAGCAACCACTCTTGTCCTTTTTCTTCTTTTTCTTCTTTTACTTTATGGGGAAGGTAAAGCATAAGTGCAGCCATGTGTACTCTCCATCAAAGGACTAAAGAAAATAGTAATTTAACTATTTGATTTTTAGCTACTCTTGTACTTTTATCTTCCTTTGCTTTTAACTTTAAGGAAGTTCCTGCCAATGTCTTCAGGTTGTATTATTTTAGAGATAGTTTTTCAGGGAGTTAGTAAGTTATTGTCAACACTTACTAACTCCATCATCCTGATCTTGTTCCTTTCTTCACTCGCTGAGAACCGCCTTAGTTTATGCCGAGTCTTTTCTTTAGAATCTGAAGGATTTCTTGAGGATGAATCGCTAAACATATTTTTGTTCAGCGACTTGTTTTTCTACTTAGGATATTTTTCATACAAATCATGTACAAGTGACAATTAGGCACTAAATTAGCCCAACAATCTCCCCCTAGTTGGATAGAAAAATAGCCTAAGTTTGATCAGTAGTAAGTGAGCAACACGGCTTCTTCTTACTCTGAATTACAACAAAATAAATAGCATAAAGCTCGACTCGTTGTAGAAGTGAAGCTCTTGCAAGGGCCTTCTTCAGTTTCTGTTCCGCAACCTCAACTGAATAAGTACCTAAAGAACTAAAGCTGAAGTATCTTCAGCTTGTTTACACTTCTTGATTCTTTGTTGTAAAAGTGAAGCTCTTGCTAAGGCCCGTTCTTTCTTCTTTTCCTTTCTTTTGCTAAGGCCCCCCCCCCCCCAGGCTTTACTTTGCTTTGCTAAGGAGTAAGAAGGTGTCTTTTTTGCTAAGGCCCCCCCCGTTCTTTCTTTCTATTCTTATTCTTATCTTTCTTCATCTCTTATCTATCTTTCTTTCTTCTTCAAGTTGCTGTTACCTAAAACCTAAACTGAAACGTGAATTGTGATTAGGTAGGTTCAATTTTGGAAGAACCTCCTTGACAGGGTTTCCAGCTCAAAGTGTTAGATCCTCTAACGCGTATGCATTAGATTCACCGTACTTGCTTGTTCTCAATACAGGAACGTCTCAAACCAGACAACACGATATGAGTGAATCGGTTAGTTACTATCTTACCGATTGAGTCGTCAATTCATTTACTGGAACATGTTTAATTCACATGGAATTGCATCATCATTTCTTTCCAGTTTACACAAGTTTGATTCATATAAAATCGCACAAGTCACCTACCGAGAGCTTGTTTGATGTTGGCTCAAGCAGGATTTCCATCTTCACGGTGTATACTTAAGTATCACTCGGATGTTCTGGCAAAATCACAAGGATAATGCGTAGGACTCTTGTTAACAGCTTGTGAACTTATTGGTGTTCAACAAGTGTTTGTCATGGAATGTGTCATAATAAGATTTACTTTTTTGATCTCTTAGCTCTAGAATCGATTAGTGCGTTTTGGTTTTAGTACTCGAAGGCTGGAGCAGACTGCCACCTATTCAATATCAACTAACTCGGAGTAAGAAAGTCAATAGAAGTCGTATGTATCTCCGTGAAAAATGTTGATCCCTTTTGAACAGATCTTACTTAGCTTGTTAAAGCTTAGTTATGTTGGATAGATCCAAAACAACTATAGTAGAAACTAAGATTGTAAATACTACAAACTATGCGGAATCTAGCTTGTAATATTAAGAAGAACAATGAAACAGTAAAACAAGATCTTGCTAAACTTTCAATATATTAAACACAATCAAAGTTACAGAATAACCTGGAAACCATGAATGCTAATTATATTTGCTATGAAAACTATATAAAACTTAATATCTAGATCAATGCCGTAGGGTTCCTTATATACACCATGGAAACCTTAATGGTCTTACAAAACGCGTTACATGATCATGCATATCTATTCCTAATATATCTCATGCATATCACATAAGCGGTACTAACTATTATAACTAACAGTACTAATAAACTGACAGTACTAACA
This sequence comes from Tanacetum coccineum, assembly GCA_026074375.1. Lineage (NCBI taxonomy): Eukaryota > Viridiplantae > Streptophyta > Magnoliopsida > Asterales > Asteraceae > Tanacetum > Tanacetum coccineum. Next base: position 9,864 of record BQNB010061982.1, read on the forward strand.
TTTTATACTGACAGTACTAACTATAACACTAACAGTACTAACTTAGCTTGGCAGTACTAAGTCTTCTCTTGGAAGTACTAAGTTGAACCAGCAGTAGAAACTTGTAGAAGCCCTTAATTCCCAACAATCCTCCTCTAAACTTGTGATTTACCTTCAAATCATCAAGTTTCTGAATTAAACCTTCTATGTAGAGAGGATGCTTCTAAACACTTTACTGTCTTGGTCTGTTTTCTAGTATGAATATTTTCTTTAAAAGTTCATTTGCCATCTCTGAATATTGATCCACTTGCAGCTTGTTACACAACATCAAAGTCAAAATCCCTCTTGTCAATGGATAATCTTTCTCAACCCACATGAAGATATCATGTCCTCTGTTTGTAGATACATGGTGAACACCACATGTATCATATAACCTCCATGTCAGTAGATCATGCATATATCTCTGAAGCTTCCACAGAATGTCATCAATATCAGGTTCAAACAACCTCTTTAATTCAACCCATAATGTTCTTTCTTTGTCATCAGCAGGATCTCTTGAACTAAATCTTTCTTTAACCAAACTCCATAGCTTATCCAGGTAATCTCTATTAAATTTCTTTAACATATCATCAAAAGCCTGATAAGCTTCTGTATGGTTTCCAACTATGATAATTTTCCAATACTTTCTTGTGTCTTCAGAGTAAACCTCCCAGTCTATGATTGTATATTTGACCTGTAGGGCTTCAACATAGACTTCTTCCACTGGAACTATCATCATCAATTTCTGTAGCTCTTCTTCTAATAATTCATTTTCCTCTTCAGCTGATTGTTCTTCATTAGTCTTTTGCCTTTTAGACCCTTCATGGTCAAGTTCTGTTTTTGCAGTTCTCTTAGAACTTCTCGTTGATATCTTAGGAACTAATCTGTCACTCTTTATGGGAACAAAATCTTTTACCCTCTTCATTGTAGTTTCAAATAACTCCTTGATCTCATCAAAGGAAAGTTTCTTCAATTGTTGTAGAGTGTGACTTCCTATATTCTTGATATAATTACACATGTATGTTCTTTGTTGAGCTTGAGTCATGGGTTTGTTCCTTCTTTGTTCAACTTTTGGTTGGGCAAACAATCTCTTTCTTTCATTTATTATTTCTACAAGCAGTCTTGCTTTCTCAACTTCAGAGAATTTTCCTTTTTCTTCTGCTTGTAACTTCTGTGCTAATTCTTCATCAGCTTCAATTTGAGCTTGTATGTTATCCTATTATTCAGCATTGAAAGTGTTAGCTTCTTCAAGAACTCTGGCTATCCTTTGTCTTTCTTCTTCATTAAGTTGTTCTTGCAATCTCAGAGCTTCTTCATACCCAAGTCTTTCTTTCTCTAGTTGCAACTTTGTTTTAATCTGAACAGGTTCAGCTTCTTTCATAATAGCTTTGCCTTTATCTTTTCTCTTTGCTACACTTCTTCTGATATACACTAAACTTTTAGCAGCAGTTTTAACTTCAAGGCTGGCAGTACTAACTTCTTCAGGAGCAGTAAACTCAAAATCAGGTTCTAAATCATGCTCATGCCTTCCTTAAGTCTGTGCACCCATCTATACCAGAGTAATTCCCTCATCTTCATCAAGCTGAGCAATCTTCCTCCCCTGTTTGGAAGGATCCTCCAAGCTACCTTCGTCTTCTGAAACACTAAGTCTGACCCTTCTTCTAGCTTTGCTTGACTTAATTCTGTTCTCCAACTTCTTCACCTTTATGACGAGTTTAGTGTAAGTAGCACCATATGTCAGTTTGGTCTGCTTCAAGTCGGATTCCAAACTCTCCACTTTCTTGGACAATGTGGTATAAAGAACTGTCAATTCATGAAGTGTCATACTGCCCTCATCACTTCCAAGTGAGTGAACTCTTAGGAGAGGTGAATCATGGGGCATGGTAGCAGCCTCTTCTGCAACATGGGTTGTTTGCATAGATGGTGGTAAAGTTGGTGGTTGTAAGGTGGATGGAGCACTAGTGGGTGTGTGATTAGACTTGATGTGTTTCAAAAACTTTAAATTTATAAGACTGAAAATACCGGAAAATTATATGAAAACACACGGGTAAAAGTATAACCCACGTATGCAGTATAATCTTTTTAGGTAAGACCAGGTCGTCCACAGGCATTAGAGTAGTGTTCGAATAATCAGAAAGAAAATAGACTTTAACAATTTTGAAAAATAACTTTATTTTATCAATGATAATAAAGATGACTACTCGGATAGTTGAGAATAATTTATAAGTGTTGGAAATGATTTGACCTCGAAGATGGGACTTTAATTTATAAAAATGATTTCTCGTCAGAAAACGTTTTTACGAATGAACTTGATTAACTTAAGACTTATATTTAGTTAACTAGACCAAACGTGTCACTCAAACAATTCAGTTATTATTATATCAAAACTTATTTTATTTATTGGTATGCGTTTAATTACACATACTTTTCACCATTAAAATCGGACTTAAATGACCCTAAACGACCAAAAATGCACATAAAATGCCATATATATGCTTGTTTTTGTGTTTATATTGTGCAGGAAACGGATATCCAACAAAAGGACAAAAAATCAAGCCAAAAACGACAAAACCGAGCACGGAATGGAAAAACGTGGAAAAGCCAAAGTCAAATCGAAGCCAAAGTCAACCCAGACAAAGTTAAAGCCAAGAAGACATCAAGTCAAAGAAAATACAACTTTAGGGACCAAAATTGCCAAACCCTAAAGTTGTAAAACTACAAGGACTAAAGGTGCAATTATGGATAATATAACTTTAGGGGCCATTTCTGCCGAACCCCTAAAGTTATACACCAAAAGGATCATTTTTGCAAAACACATATATAACTTAAAGGGTTGTTTTTTGCCAACTTCTCTAAACTTTCAACACCACAAGGACTGCCCTTGCAATACCAACATACAAATAGAAGGACTTTACTTGCCATTTCACCAAACCTTCACCCTGTTTAATCCTAAACAAAGTTAACAAGTTTTCCCGCCCAAAACCCCTATTACTTTTCATTGTCGTTTACCTTTTTACCCTGCAACTACAAGGCAAGAGCCTTCACCCCATGCCAAAAACCTCAACCCCACCCCCACATGGGCTCATGTACACGTTGGAAATCCCTAATGTCCCTATTCGTTGAAGTAATGAGACAAGAAATGGAGGGTTTGGATTAAAAGGCTTGGAGAGCAAGCAAATTGAAGGGCCAGGATGTGCTTTGGTTTCTTCTCACAAGAAAAACACAAGAAACACAAAGCTTTAAAGTCCACACAGCTTATATAAAGTGGAAGAAGACAGAAAAACTAACAACAGAACCTAGGAGTAACTTTAGTGTAATTTTTTTTACTTGTAATTTTTTAACTTTATGTTTTTAAGCTTTTAAATTCTGTCATTTTTACTTTCAAAAAGCCTTGTAATCTCTTAAATTTTAATGAAATTTCAGTTTTATGTTTAATGATAATATGCCTTACTTTTATGCTGTTGATTGTTAAAACCATTTCCAAACCAGTGTTATAAGTCATTTAAGCTCTTTTCATTAATCATTAAAAAAAGCTTTTAAGTGTTTAACAAAATCTCAAAAAAAATTCATCACTCCAAATTTCCTAAGCTTCTATGGAAGATAAGCTAGACAAGAAAGGGCTTATGGACCCCACTAGCTTGTTTATAACAAGCCAGAGCTTGTAGAA
>BQNB010061982.1:15855-36259 GCA_026074375.1 Tanacetum coccineum
TTTTAGAAAACCCATTATAACTTTGTTATTCAAGCATCCAAGAGTCAAACCAATAACGTAACCGTCAATTTCACGCCTCGTCGGGACAAAACGACCTGGGTCCGGTTTCGAACTTTGTGGTTAACGAAGCGAGAGACCGATACTTCTGGTAATACTATACTATATATTTGATATAATTAACCCAAAAAAGTTAAGTATCATTTTGGTGCCGCTGCCGGGGAGGTGTGTTGCGACAATATCATTACAGTTTGACGATTAGTGACTTGAAGAACCTTCCTCGTAAAGTTATCATTCTCGTTTGTGAATATTTTCTTCTTATTATTTTAAAAATTAAAAAAAATTAAAAAAAAACCAAAAAAAATCAAAAAAATAAAAACATTGTCTATAAAAACAAATTAAAATCATCATCAATATAATGCTTTCAACTGAAGCATTATCATAATAAGTTCCCGAACAAAAGATTTAAAACTTGCCTTTGTGTCACTTATGAAATACGGCTCACCTTTAAGAGATTAACAAATTATAAGAGGGGTATAATGAGGGTTGTTCCAAGGAACTACGACCATAAAGGAGAAAGGTTTTTAATAGCTCCGCGCTTTCCTACTCCTCCGCTCCTTTGTGCGTTGCGATATTCATTTAGAGAGCTACCGTGAAACGAGTTGATTATTGGGTATTAAGTTTGTCTTATCTCATTTTGTCCTTATAATAAAATATGTTGCTTACAAAACTCGAAAAAGCCAAAAAATAAATACTTATTTTTAACCTCTCTTATCCATTTAATTCTTCTTTCTTAACCCTTAATTGTTTTAATTCTTATTGGCGTCACTCGGATGTCGTTTGAATCCCCTATACGCGATAAAGAGTGTTTCGTCTTGTGGAAAATTGCACACTAAAGACCGTGGAGTGATATTCAAAAGGGAGTCTTGAAGACAAGATTCTTGTCCCAAGTACCCTGACTTGTTACTCCAACGACCCCTTAAAATTAAAAAAATTTTGTCTCGAACTTGTGATGACCACGGTTCATGGTCTATATTGTCGACAATGTGGCTCTAAAACGAAAGACATTGGGAGGAAGTTTTTCAAGATCTTCCAAGACACTTCCACATCATCCGATGACGAATACTACTTTGTTAAACAAGAGCCATTCGTTGTCAACAAGAGGTCCCCGTGTAATTAAATCTTTCACAAGTCCCTCACAAATTAAACCGATAATTCGATGGTTACGTATTGTAGGAGATTCGTTTAACATATCTTTGTACAATTGATGTACTTAGTAAGTACTGTGGGAAATGTGCTCATTATAGGTTCTTACAATTATCCACCGTTAAACTTCCAATTAATCTCTAATCCAAACCATGCTACAATCAAGAACCTTAATGAGATCCTAAAATAATTTGCATAGTTTGCAACAACAATGTCATTTGGTACGTCCAACAATGTGGTTGTAATGAATATGATGGAGTTTGTTTCTATTGTACTGTTAGAAATGGAACACCAATCAATTTTTCAACTCCGTACTCTTCTGACCATCCTCCACAACCCCAATACGTACCATACTCTTGTGAGTTATGTGAGAACGATTCTCATTACGGTTACGATTATCCACCTCAAGTCCCGTTTGTCTACAATCTGGACCTCTTGTTTCAATTCAAAACATTGATATATTCCACAAACTTCACCGAGTTTTTCCACAATAATAATCTTGTTGTTAAATTGTTGGGGGTCCTCATGAGACTTTTTAATGTCATCCGATGAATTAAGACTATTATCATGAGCGAAAATTCTTGCTATGATCCTAAATTCTAATATCGGCTATTGACCAAACTCCAACCCCCACAATATACCGTTAATCATCCAATCTTCAATGCTCAAAATGAGCTTCTCAATTCTCAAAATAAGCTTATGGAGCAAATGACATCCATATGTGATATGGTTGGTCAATATATGCAAAAGAAGGAAGAAGAAAGGCGAATTGCGGAAGAGCAAGCGCTAAAGATCGAGTATTGGTGTACGAGTATCCCATTTTTTCTACGATGACGACTAAGGACTATACCATAGCAATCAACAGCCTATTTTATCAACCGAGGAGCCCCAGATAACTCTCTAAGTCATTGGGGGACAGCATCTTGACACAATCCAGCAACGAATCGGACGAGAGTACTTAAGTCGAGTGTTGATAACCTTGTCCCGATCCCTAAGCGGTCAGAGGGTATTTCGACAAAGTGTAAGATATGGCAAGAGACTCTTTGTAACAATCCTACCCACTTGAAGCTTTTCAAAGAACAATCTGAGACTAACATACGATTCCAACAATGATATTCTCAAAGTGATGACGATTCTTATGAGAATATATCGATTAGTGTCAATGCATCACCTCCGCTCCCGATGCTGAATCGTCAGCATAGTAGGTGTGAGATTGTTTATCGCCGGAAGTTAAGGAATATGTTGAAGATATTCTTCTAAACAATCAAAGACGACAACCTATACGTGAAAAATTGTTGAATGTCAATCTTCTTATTGGCAAACAAGCGAAGCGATTAAAAGATATCCCGCTACCAATTTTTCGATGTTATGACCAAGTCACCCCCACCCCTCTTAACCTTTACTTGGAGGAGACAAACAACCCTTTGAATAATTCTCACGCCTAATCTGAAACTTTCTTCAGCTTTGATTTGGAAGAGATTAGTAGTTGGCAGTACCACTACCAGTTCTGATTATCACTCCAGATTATGAAACTATTCTATCTGATGAGAGTCATAAAAAAGAAAAGAGTAAGTGGCGGTCAGTACCAACTACACATAGTAATTTTTTCTAAATATGACTCGTTCATCTTTGATCTTTCGATCAATCCATTTTCTCCTACTGATAGGAGTGATTTTTATCATGAGGAGTTCGCCGATGGACTTGCTCACGTCATATCTCCACCGGAGTATGATCATTTCTGCTTTAAGATTGAGCCCGAGCTGGGCAATCCTTTACAATGGATGTGGTGGAGGCTATCCTACCCAACAAGAGAACCAAGAGTTTATTATGACCTAGTGTTTTACCCACCCATCCCAACCCTTAATCTGATTTCATACGTTTAAGTGAACCTCACTTTCGCTTATAATGTATGGATCATTTCTTCCAATTTCACGTATCCAGTGCGTCCTCCATATCTCTCCATCCTGTGGGATGAAGATACCGATTTTTGACCCCGGCATCTCATTTACATTACATTATATGCCGGCTATATCTCATCGGAGTAAATTTCATGTAATTCCAATGTTATCCAAACCAATGAATGAAAGTCCGATGAAGTTTTATCTTCTCACTTGCTTCCCCCCTCTGGACCAAGTGAATTCGGGGTCGAAGTTCAAGCTCAATGACTCGGGTTAAACAAAAACAAGCGCTTCGTGGGTGGCAACCCATGCTTATCCTAGTAGTAGTAATGAATTAGTGTTTTTTTGTTGTTGTGTGAGAAGCTCGCCTCTTTCTTTCCCGTGTTTTGTGTTTTATGGTTTATTGTCCAGGATTGCTCGGATTTTTGAAGCCTCTCGTGCTCGCGGTTTTGTCTTTCGATCACAAGAGCTTCAAATCCTCAGCTTCATTTGGGAAATCCAATATCCAAATCTTATCGACTAACGTTTATCTTTAGCATAATTCATAAACGGCTTAGGATTTACGTAGAAACCCTTCGTAAAACATCGAGGAAAATGTTTCATTCTAGTATGGGGGGAATTTTCGATTTGATTGTGCCTCCAGTCGTTGTTTTCACGTAATCCCGTTTTTACCATCAAAATTCCAAAAAAATGAAAAAATTTAAAAAATTTCAAAAATAAAATAAGTGTTTTGTCACAATTTTGACTATTCCAGCTGTGTAGAATAAATAATAAATTTTTGACTGAACGAGCGTGTTGATCTCTAGCTTGTTCCTTAACATATAGAACTAAGATTCGCTAATATTCACGAAGAATTTAAAAAGTTAAATTGTTAAGTAATAGTTGGATGCTAAACAAAGATTATATTAGAAATTCTTAAGAGCTCATGTGAGAACGTTTCACATTTTTTCTCACCCATAAGCTTCTAACACTGAATAATAAACGTGCTATTTTTGGAGATTAAAACGTTAATCAATACTATTTTATGTAGTATATAGCAAAAACTTAGCCTTAGTTTCAAATTAATACTTGAATATTTTCAAAAAGAACGAGTCTTCCTATATCATAAAAAAATGATGAAAAAATAGAAAAAAAATATAAATAAATATAAACAGTGGCTGATAAAAGTTTGCTGTATCATTTCCGCCTCACAAACGATGTTGCAAGCCTTCCTAAAGAAAGCCATAGTAAGAATAAATACTCCGAGACTGATAAAAGTTTGCTGCATCTTGCCGGCTCACAACCGATGTTGCAGCCTTCTAAAAAGTCGAGGGTTACAATTGCATAAATGTTTAATATTAAGTGTGAATTAATAAATAAAAGATCTCTTTTTGTTAAATTCAAATATGCTTTTGAACTTTGGCTATTCTATTTAGATAAGCTAAGTGTATACGGAAAATCTGAGATTTTTATGAATCCTAAGGTCCGTAAGTCCCCGATACAAGTCTCAGTGGGAGAATAAAACCAACAGGTCATTAGCCGCAATGGTTTGGGATGTGCCGAGACGAAAAGTCGCTACATGAGATGATCTCGCCTTCAAACTCATTATTCTCGGGTAGAACGTGAAGCATAGAATTTTGCATAACGTTGATCCATGGATGAAATTCAAAATGGCACATTCACTTAATAAATATAAAAATTGTCGGGAGCGAAAAGTTCACAAGTTACAAATATGAGTAGTGTTAGCATCTTAACTGATATTTAACGTGATATTACGTTTTAAGCGTGGTTTGGGAATAAGTGAAAAGTCCCGGGGACTCAGATTTATCCTTTTTGGGGTATTCTCGGATCGAAATGCATCCCCCCCCCCTATTTTTTTGTTCTATGATCCCTAAAAGTTATAAAATAACGAAAGTCAAATAAGTTAGTTAGTTGCTTAATATGAAAAGTACCAAAAAAAATGATGAGAAAAAAAGAAAAATACAAAAATATTAGTGGTAGTTAGTATAAATATTTAAAAATGGTAAAAACAGGGCTTGACGAATCTATTGATTTCTTTAATTCCCCTCGATGAACACTTAGCTACTTTTCGAGGTTATTAGTCGAGGGGGATCGAGATTCTTCGATATTTTTCCTAGAGTGCCTTACTTATAGCCATTGCGTGAGGATACGGCAATGTCTTAGTATGGGGGATTTTGGTATGCGTTTAATTACACATACTTTTCACCATTAAAATCGGACTTAAATGGCCCTAAACGACCAAAAATGCACATAAAATGCCATGCTTGTTTCTGTGTTTATATTGTGCAGGAAACGGATATCCGATAAAAGGACGAAAAATCAAGCCAAAAACGAAAAAACCGAGCACTGAATCGAAAAACGTGGAAAAGCCAAATTCAAATCAAAGCCAAAGTCAACCCCGACAAAGTCAAAGCCAAAGAGACATCAAGTCAAAGAAAATACAACTTTAGGGACCAAAATTGCCAAACCATAAAGTTGTAAAACTACAAGGACTAAAGTTGCAATTATGGATAATGAGAACTTTATGGGGGCATTTCTGCCAAACCCCTAAAGTGATACACCGAAAGGACCATTTTTGCAAAACACACATATAACTTGAGGGGCTGTTTTGCCAAATCCCCAAAACTTTAAAACCACAAGGACCTTTCTTGCAATAAACTTATACAACCTAAGGGACCAAAGTTGCCCAACTCCCAAACCCCTTACCCTGCCCCAACTTTTATAAACCTTTCCCGCCATTTCACTATTCATCATCCCTCACCCCCCCCCCCTACGTGCTACTGTAGCTACCAGACAATAACCAACCCCACTCTCTCACCCCATGCCAAAAACAGTCTCTCCCCCACCACAAAACTACAAAACAGGTTGGCAATCCCATGGTTTTCTATTGGACAAAGGAATGAGACAAGGAAATTGAGGGTCAGGATCTATGGACTTGGGCTCCAAGGAGATTGAAGGGTGTAGATGATGCCCTGGCTCTCTACACAAAATACACACTATCACATGGAAGAACATAGCTGCCTATATATTAAAGAATGAAGACATAAAGAAGAATATTAGTAGTTTGGAGTAGTTTTAATTTACTTTTAAATGTTTTATTGTCTTTAAGATTTTGTCATTTTAAGTTTTAAAAGCCTTGTAACACTTTTACAGTTAATGAAATTTTAGCTTTTCAAGTTTTCAAGTTTTGTTTTTTTTAGCATTATAGCATCAAGTTAATTGTGTAAAGTTTTACAAGTCATTTCTCACAAAGCTCTATTTAAGCTTATAAGATCACTGGTTTTTAACTACATTCAACATAAAGGTTTTACAAAGGGATTTTGTAAAGTTACTATTACATTCAAAGAAAATTGGAAAATTTGAGCTTTTAGATGATAAGCTTATCAAGGAAGATCTTATGGGTTTATTAGATTTGCTTATTGTAATAAGCAAGGTAGGTAGAGGTAACAGCTTAAATTAGGATGTATATAACTCCCTTGTAATTTGAGCAAGGGGCTAAAGATGTACACAGAACTTTTTTCTTTTTCGTCTGAATGCTGTTTAAAAAATTGCGTTTATTTGCTTATGGCTTGCTTATTTGATCTTATTTGTGCTTATTCTATTAAAATAGTGCTTCTTTTCTGTAGGATTTCAAAAGTAGTCTTCATAATCTCAAAATAGGGTCTGTTTTATTTTTCTGTTTTCAAAACTGTCAAATCCAAGAGTGCTTATTTATAAGCACTCTGGTCTGTTCTTTTTTGCTTATTAGTCTTAAAATAGTTTAGACTTAATTAGTTCATGCTTATGTCAATCTGGTTTTGCTTATTTGTTAGTTATCATAGCCAAAAAATAGTTTCTAAAAATAAAGGGGTGTTTGGGATAAGTCTCAAAATGGGTCAAACAAGTTACAAAATCTTTTTGGGTTATTCAGCCAACTTTGATAAGCTCTATTAAGTTATTATAAGCTGTTTTAAAAAGTTTTTCAAGTCTACATTGAGTTTTAAGGTTTTGTCAATATGTTGTCTAAATTTGAGATTTTAAAGTCATTTCAATCTGTCTAAATGTGATTGTTGCTAAAAATTGTTTTTAAGGTTGAATTTAGACTTCATTTAGTGTCAATATGTAGTAGGAAAAGAGTAGGTTCAGGGTGCATTTGTTGTTTTTGTTTTTGTCCAAAACTGTCAAGCAATTTTTAAGTTTTCAAAAGCCCTTTTTCAATTGCACATTTAGGTATGATATAATTGTTTTTAGCTTTTGAATTTTGAGCATAAGCTCATTTGGAGTCATTCTCCATCTGTTTTAACTCTACTTTGATTTTCAAGCTTATTTGATAACTTCTTTTTGAGCTTACTTTTTGTCCCTTTAAAGCTCAGAATAGTGCCCTGGTGAGCACAACTCCTTTTCAAGCCCTTTTTTCTATCTGCTTAATTATTTGTGATTCAAACTTTATTCTTTTTGAGATTTAAGAAGCCCAATACTGCTCAATAAGCTATTGTAAGCCTTAACAACTTAGAGTCCCATTTTGATGCTATATTTAAGTTAAATGCTTGTGTCCCCTAGGCTTTGGCCCTGCACTTCTTCGAGGCTTATATATGAGCTTAGTTTGAATTTTATTGCTTATTAGTTTCTGCTGTTTCATCTATACTTATTTTACTAGGTTCATACAGACCTTATAGGATATAATTCTTTGTCATCCTTTAGCAGCTTATTTTGTTCTTAAGAGTTGTTTTTGTAAGATCCTTATATATTAAGCTAGCTGTCTAGGAGTTTAGATAGCAGTACTCACTTAAAAGTTAGTACTAGCTGAGGCTTGTGGGCTTTTCGTCAGCTTATATTTTCTTGGTTTTTAATTTTTGTTTCTCATCATTCTTCATTAGATGTAAGGACAGAGATTAGTTATCTATCACTTATCATAGGTTTTAAAGTCTTACTCTAGTCTAAAAAAAGCCACAGATTCTTAACTTTCGTTTTCAAACAATTAGTTTCAAGTCCAACTGTTAACTTATTTGTGTTTTTTCCTGGCTTATTTGTAGTTTTCATAAAAAGTCCTTTTTATAAAGTTTGTTAGTATTATCTTAATGTTTTAAGTATTAAAAGAAAATTTGAAAAAAAATAGTTTTATAAAATGAGATAGTTACATAGCAAACACCTCACCAAAGAACTCACACTCTAGACCCGCTGTTTAGCTCATCCGTAGAAAGTGAGTTTGGTTTTTTATTATTATATATCTTATATTAACCTTCTATGCCCAATTAAGCTTTATATGTCCCCTTTTTGATTTTTAAACTAGCTTATTCCAATAAGCTGGCGACCGCAGCTTTATTTTTCTTAGTTTATGCTTTGTTTAAGTTAACTATTTTTCTCCTTTTTATTTCAGATTTTTATAAAATCGTTTAGTATTTTTTATAATTTATTTAGATTAAAATCTTAATTAATTCATAATAAATAAATTAAAAGTCAAAAAAATATAAATCTTTTTTTAAAAATTTTCTTTTATCGTTTAGGACCTAGGAAAAATAAATTTGCATCCCATTTAGTGGTTTAAATAATTTGAAGGATTTCGATTTTTAAAGAACGGGATCTAATCCCGTTCTCGTTTTCTTTGCGTTTTTAGCCTTAATTTAACTCCGTTTTCGTTCTAGTTTTCTTTATTCTTACTTTTTTTTAGTCATTTTAAATATAAGGAAAAATTAAAAAAATACACCTATAGGTTTAAACTTCCGATAATTTAGGTTTTTAAAGTCGCTTTTTTTTTTTACAATTCTTCCGTTAACGTTTTGAGTTTAAATCCTTTTCTAGCTTACGTTTTTAGGTTTAATTTATTTGTTTTTTTGCATTTTAATTGTAGAAATAGATAGCTAAATCAAATCTTTGACCATTCAAGCATTGATATTCAAATCGACTTTCGATTTTCAAATTCACGCCTCGTCGGGAAGAACGACCCGGGTCCGGTTTTAAACGTTGTGGATAAATGAAGTAAAAAACCAATACATTCTGGTTATACTATACACTAACATTGATATTATCAATTTGTTATATATTATTTATATATTAATTTATATTTATAATATATAACGGTTTGTCAACATAAGTTTAAGATTAAAGGCGATCAAGATCATACAAAACACTTATTTCATTATCATAACTTCACCGAGTTATCATGGAGAGAATTAGCCTCTCATGGCTAAAAAAGAAAAGTTCATAACAAAAGAACAATTTACATAAACTACATTATTTTAACAACTAGGTAAGAAAACTTCTTTGTTCTTGATCTTTAGATCTTTTTCTTCAAAGGAAAAGGTGTTTCTTGGTGTTTTGGTGAAAGGAGGGAAAGTATGTGTGTGTAAAATGGGATAGAATGTGAGGAATGATTGTCAGGAAGGATTCCATGAGATGAAACATTCGTCTTAATTTTTATAGGCAAGATTGGGTACAAAGTGCGGCGCACTTAGGAAAAAGTGCGGCAAACTTTGGGAGTTAATGCGATAACATTTAATGACTTTTACTGGAAGTGCGGGCTGGTATTGGGGAGTTAATTAAGGTCATTTTAATGGACATTAATACATCACAACTTTGGGAAAATGTGTTGGCGTTTGGGTTTCAAGGGGAAAGTTGCGGTGCATAATGTAGCAAGTGCGGCGGACTTCGTGAACTTTGGCTAGAAATCTTTTCTTTTCTTGTATTCGTCTCCCAAAGTGTATAGATTCCTGAGCTTGGGTCTCTAGAGTCTTTAAGTGAACCTATAAGTAATTCAAGCTTAATTAAGTACCAAAAGTTCATGAGAAATGATAGAAAAAATTATAAAATAGCGCCATAGAAACATGTATAATTTGGGTGTTATCAACTCCCTCCCACACATAGCTTATTGACCTTGCCCGTCAAGCAATGGAGCGAAAAAAATAAAATCATTTTGTCGTGACAAAACAAAAGACGTGGATAAAATATAGATTTTAATGAGAGTTTTGCATATTAGATAACTTTTCAGGCATAGACATATAACATAGCACCTCACATCGGGATAATGTTTAATTTTAAATTCACTCAGCCACTCAGATAGGGTTTAAATATGTTTTTGTGAAGAATACTCAATTTGCACAAACATAATCTAGACAACTACCATAGGCTTGTACTTAACACATGAACCTTACCGAAGGGTGGAACTTGGGTACTAGAGAGGATCCAATCTTCATGCGCCGAACATAAGCCTTTATTTCTTTTGAACTATTATAACTCATATAGAACCTTTTTTTACCATGATTACAACTAAGGCTTAGCACAGGACTTTCTTCATTCAACTTTCAGATATTTCAGCAACATAAGCAACATAGCATTTAAGGGATCGCTTGCAATAACATAGACTTGCGGGATACATTACATGTGATAGGCTTCGGTCTAGTAAATGATGATTAAGCACAAGTTCTAGAGCTTCTAAATTACCGGCTCTCTCAAATATAATTATCATCTAATACCAATGTTCCAGAAAAGGCGACAAAGACCATAGATACACATCCGTAACGACGGAATAGACACATATGACTGCAATCAAACCTTAACTCGAACAAGCTAAAGGCATCAATTATCTTAGGTACCAAAGGTGGATACCCGAATAAAGGCTTAGATTTCTCACAATTGAGTGGATTGGGCTGTGCTAGCTATAATGTCAATCCGGTTGGATTTGCCTTACTAAGAGCATTTTTTACTTTTAAAAGCATATATAATTAAGATTTTTCATAAAATATCAGCTAATTTTTTTTTAACAGGGCAAACATAGAGGGATATGATTAATTGTTCCTATTTGGCTCCCTTCCACACTTATGTTGAATATTGCCCTCAATGTGATAACTGACAATAGAGATAAAATAGGGAAAATTAAGAGAAAACGGTACTTCCCGGGGCATAGAGAAATGCATAGCTGAGGTAGAGCTATCTTGAGCATACGTCGTAATTTTTCATATCTTCGAGCTAAATTACCTGCATAAGAGTAAACTGTGACAACCATGACTTGAGCACGTTGGTCAAACCGTAGTATTGACTTATGTGCCTGTTGCAATGTATGGTTTATGTGATTTTATGTGTTTATGCGAGCTTATATTGATTTGATGTGTTTATGCGTAGTTATATGTTATTGGTGGGATATGTTTGATGGATTGGATAAACAATCCATTGAGCGTTGATCGTCTCATTGGGATTGGATTAGTTTGATTTGTAGTGAAGTTCATTTTGTTCACTTTTTCGGTGTGACAAGGAAATGATTATTGGAATTTTAAAGTTTTTGTGTTAATTGTTGTAAGTATTATTACGCGTATACGTATTTTTGTGTTGTAATTTAAGATAGTTTAGGTTTAGAGGTTAAGCTTAAGAGAAAAGAAATGAGGGTATGGGCTGGAGAAAGAGAGAGAAGGAGAGAAATTCATTTTAATCAATTGATAGTGATATGGAAAATGGTTGGGTATTTTGATAGAGAATAGGTTTGGTTAAATGTGGATCTCTAGAGATGGATTATTTAAATGAGACGTGTGTCATTTGTGACAAGAAATAGAAATGAATTTGTTAAAAAATGAGAGTTTTTGGAAGACCATCCCCTCCCAAAAAAACGTCCCGAGAAAGAATAAATAAAACTAGAGAGAGAAGCCCCCTCCTCTCTCACAATCCAAAAAGGTTTTTATTCAATATAGCTTAGGTTTTTATAAAACTTATGTATAAAGGATAATTAATCAATTAATAAAAGAAAAAGAAAAATAAACAATTTTTTTTAGGCGATTGAATTAGTAAAATCCAAAAATTAGGAAAGAAAAAAAAAAAGACAAAAGAGTTTGAATTGATCAATTGTTATGTAATTAGAGTTATTAGGGTTATCCTTGTGGCCTTATAATAATTCCCCAAACTAATACAAAACCCTTCCCCTTCATTATTTATGGCCGCTCATCAAGGAAGAGAAGAAAGAAAATAAAAAAATGTTAGAGTTTTTCTTTGCAAAGGTAAATTTTATAATCATTGTTCAGTTACTAGTTATAATTTATCAATTCTTGTTTATTAAAGATTGTAATAAACATGTAATAATTAATATGATGGATTAGTGGTTCAAGTGTAGGATCTGTAAAATTTAGGTTTTTATCTTTTAAACATTCGTTTTTTTTTGGTTAATGAAGTTAACCATGTGTAATTAGGGTTTTTTCGGGCTTAGTTAAATTCTGGAGTTTAATTGTTGACAGTTTGATAGGGGTCATAACTTGCTGAGTTGTAAAAACTTGATCATATGGATAGTTTTATATGATTTTCGCAAAAGCCTAAAATTATAATCTACAGGGAGTCTACTTTCAACAACCCCATAGTTTGAAGATTAAAAGTGATGAGAAAGGTATTTAAACAATATTGCAAACACGATTCGTTGTCAAGGCTGGTTTTTAGGTGAGATTTCGGTCAAGTTGTGTGAAGTGTAATACCACTATCTTAAAATTGTAATTAGAATTATCACTTTTCCAGAAAGTTAGTTAAGTTTTATTGTGTCTATTAAATGTTCATGGTTCCAACAAGGAAATTAATTATTCGAAGTCTAAGTATGATTTTAGTCTAACTTTTATGTGCACATCAGACCTGAATTGAGATTTTATGAGTTTATAAACTTTTCTTGGGGATACTACTTGTGTATGTAATTTGACTCTTGGAGTCAAAGGTAGTTAATATTATTCTATATAATGAACTATGTGTGATTTGTTACTTTGGGAGAGCTATGAGAGGTTCATAGGACATATATGTAGCATGATGAATTTTGGTTTGAATTATGGGAGTGTTTAAGTAGTGCGTTTAGGGCGCGCAAGTAAGAGTAAAATTCTGCTTAAAACCAGAAAGTTTAAGGAGTAGCATTTAAGTATAAATGAAATATGTAAGAATGGGTAAAGATTTTAAATGATTATAGGACTATGATAGATAGCCTAGGTATCCATCATAGTTGAAGTTACATCATATTGGGTTGAATGCCTAATCGATGGTAGCTAATAATGTGTTTAATTGTTTAGATTGTTCGTGAAGTTTTGTGAAGTTTTGTTGGATCCTTTTTGGAAGCTAAGCATCAGGTGAGTTTCATAGTCCCACTTTTAAATGTTTTTACATTGGGATGGAAATGATGCTAAATGTTTTGAATTGCTGTGATTATGTGTTTTGCTTTCATGTGGACATTATGTGATTGCTATATGACTTATTGTTGCATGTTGAATGTGGTTTACTTGCATGTTCTATATTGACATGTCAAGTGTTATTGATTTGGGATCGGGGAGTACGCCTACTCAATAATAGTGAATTAGGATCGGAGGGGTACGCCTACCCAGTATTGTTGGTCCAGGCCTAAGTATAAGCTCCAGCTGGTAGACTTTTAGGTGCGTAAGTGACATATGGGATCGGGGGTAACGTTCCTACCTAGTTGTTGATATGGGATCGGGGGTAACGTTCCTACCTAGTTGTTGATATGGGATCGGGGGTAACGTTCCTACCCAGTTGTTGAAATGGATCGGGGGTAACGTTCCTACCTAATATGTGGTTGCATGTTAGCATAAGTTCATAATTTGCATAATTGTCCTATATTGTTTTGATAATCGCAGTAATTGGTTTTGAAAAGTTTATAATGTGAGTCTTAAACCTATGACTCTCACCAACCGTTGTGTTGACGTTTTAAGCATCATTTTCAGGTGAGCATGATGGAAATAAGATTGAAAGAAGTGGCTAGTAAGAGACCATAGGATGTCATGAAGATTTCTATTTCTTGTCTTGAATTTTTGCATTGATTGAATTTGAATAATTGTTGCATGTCTTTCTATTGGCGAGAACTTTCGTTTCATCAATAAAGACGCCTTTTGGATTTTTGGTTAGGTTTTGGGTATTGTTATGACACTATGTGTCTTTGCTTTACTTTAGCTTTCATTTTAGTATTCTCTATAGAGACACCATGTGTTGTAATGATATCCATTCTTGTTTACGCCTCGCGTTTCCGCCTTGGCAGGGTGTGACAGATTTGACTAAGTTAACTCTGATTGAAAACAGTGGATACGGCGTATAGGTGTTTACCTAATACGTCGTATTCGTTCTTGGAGACCAATTTTCCCTAAATTTGACAAAGTGAAGAAAACGTACCTTGGCCTCCGCAACTTCCTTGTTCAAATACCATCCTTATAAAACCGCTTAGGGTCGAACGGGATGCCAAACAGCACATACAAATTCTTAATAAGATTTAACAGCATCCCGTTGACATATATTCTGCCAATGTAGTCATTTTTTAGGTGATTGTTATGTGAAATGATATAAGTTGATCCTTTAGTGATAAAGGAGAACTGCGTTAAGTTTTGTTGTTGAATGTGATTAAGATTTTTATTTCATGAAATTTTACAAATCTTGATTAAACCGAGAAAATAACTGGTATGTGCTTAATTACACATACCTTTTACCTATAAAACGAGCTTAAATGACCAAAAACGAACATAAAATGCCAAATATATGCTTGTTTTGTGATTTATGCTGTGCAGGTAACAGATATTCTCTAAAGGACAAAAATTAAGCCAAAACGGACAAAACCAAGCACGGAATGGAAAGAGCGTGAAAAAGTCAAAGTCAAAAAAGGTCAACAAAGTCAAAGTAAAAAACGAGGCCAAAAACAAAGAAATCTTAAATGGACTAACATGCACCCAATTTAATGGGCCGGGTCAGCCCATTAAGCTTATTGTAACAAGACTTAAATGAAAAAGGTCCAAAACTATTATAACCGGCCCAAACAAACAATTAACCTAATCCACTGTAACTTTCATTAACCCCCTTTTACACCACAAGTCCCTAACAGTTAACCATGTTTAGTCCTTAGGACTAACACATTCACCCCCTCAATCCTTAAACTCTTTTCACCCCTTGTCCTTCTCCCCTAACAAACGTTAACTCTTTACCCCCTGTCATCCCAAACCATTTACACCCCACGTCCTTTTTACCTTGCACCCCAATTAAACCAACAGTACCCAAAACCATTTCCCGCCATTTTTACTATTCACCCTCCCCCTTCACGTGATGACCTACAACCAGACAAAAACATCACTATACATCAAAACCCACATCACAAAACAACAATTCCATGTTGGAAATCCCCTCTCACCTCATTCGGCAAGGAATGAAGACAAAAGATCAAAGGTTGTGATTAAAGAACTTGGGGAACAAGATTTTTCAATGGCTGAGATGATACTTTGAAGACACTCACATAACAAGCACAAGTAGCACAAGTGAAGACCTAACACTTCACAACTTCTTCTATAAATTGGCTTGTTCACACCGTAGAGAAAAAATGTAATTTAGGAGTAGTGTAGCCTCGTTTTTACTTATTTTACTGCTTATTTTACTTTAACCTGTACTTTCCTTTCAAGCATTGTAAACTTTTAATGTTTAATGAAAATTTCAGTTTTTAAGGTTTTATCTTAACTTGTTTTACTCTTAAGCTTTTTATGTTAAAAATTGTTTCCAAATCGCTTTATAAGCTCTCAAAAGTTATAAACCTTTTAATTTTAATAAAGTTCCAGTTTCATTTACTTATATGTCGATTTACTGTTTCATTATTATGAATTTGGTTTTGAGCTTAATGGATGATAAGCTTACAAGGGAAGAGCTTATGGGTATTTACAGCTTATTTAATAAGCCGAGCTTGTAGATTAAGCTTGAAAAAGCTATTTGAGTCCTTGTTTAAGCAAAGGACTAAGGTACACCTTCATTTTCATTTTTAGCTTATTTACTGTTCACTTGCTTATATCCTGTTTATTCTGCTTATTTCTGCTTGTTTTATGCTTATTTAGTTCTTTACATGCTTATTTGATTTAGATTCAAGCCTTTCATAAGTTGTTTAAGTGTTAAAATGAGTTTTCAGAATTTAAAGGGGTGTTTGGGTTAACCACTGATTTTGTCTAAAATATGTTTTGGTCATTCAACGTTTGCAAATCCAATTTCAAATCTTCATATCTAAGTGTTTAATCATGTTATTGGTTTAGTTTTAAATTTGATTTTTCAAAGGGATTTTCATAGTTTTTCTTTTCCTAAGTATTTGAGCAAACTGTGGTGTTTTTATGAATTCCAAATGCATAATATTTGATTTGTAGTTTGAGGTATGTTTGAGTGTTTAAAAATGTTCATTTTAGTGTCAAAAATGCATGCAATATCTGGTCTTTGAGTTTGGTTCTCTAATTTTGCAAATGCAAGTTTTTCAAACCCTTTAAAAGTTCTTAACTTTCTGTGAACAGTTTTGCTAAATCATCAATTTCTTTGTCTTAATGCGTTTGAAATCATGTTTTTATAGCTTGGAGTTACAGTTTAGATGTTGTTCTTGATATGTTTAAAGTTTCGTAGCTTAAAATGTAGTTTAGCTTATATAAAATTGCTTTTTAAATGCTTAAAAAATATGTCCATTTCCTGTGACAAGAAATCTTTGATCTTTGATTTCAAGCTTTTAATCTGTGTTAATGTTTGTTATTAAGGCTTGAATTTGTAGTTTAACATGTGATCTTATGATGTGTTCAGTTTCATAGCTTATTAGGAGCTTATTCTTAGCTTGTTTTCACTTTAAAAGTCCTTAAAAACTAAAAAACCAAAAAAATAGTGTAATCTGTCTAAAATAGCTTTTTCTTGACTTATTTTATTTTCAAAATGTTTTTTAATTGCTGATTTAGATAGCTTATATGATAAGCTTTAAGGTGTTGTGAGTCATTAAGCCATAAATACCATTTAAGTTTCTTAAAAAAAAGCCCAAAGGCCTCATTGGGCTGTTTATAGTTTTTTTTGCCATAGTTGCTTATTGGCTTTTCTGAGCTCAATGGCTTAATTGGATTTGCTTTATCTTTTGTTCCTAGTGCATATTAAGATAGGATTAAGATTTCTTTAGCTTATTAGACCTAGGGAAGAGCTTAATTCAATCTTATAGAACATGTTAGTTTCGAAATTTAAGTTTAAAGATCCTTGTAAGTGAATCTGTCTTTTAAGCTTAGTTAGCTCCTTTTTGTAGCTTATTTTTTATTTTAGGTGCTATTTATATTAGCCTTGAGATTGTTTTTTGCTTATTTTTTCTTTTTCTTTTTCTTATTTTGTCTAAAAATGCTTAAAATTAGTCCCTTTAGGTCACTTAAGTTTAAAAAGCCCAAGTCTGTCACCTTTTAGAGCTGTATTTCCACTTATTTTAGGTCTAGTAAAAATTCTTTCATAAACGTTGCATAAAATTGCTTATCTAAAAAGTTTTGTTAAAAAGTTTGAGAAATCAAAAAGGTTAAAAAAACACCATTAGTGAAGGAGCCCAATGTGGAGCAGGGCTCGAACCTCGACCCATCAACCCAACCAATGCTTTACAACCACACCACACTAAATCGTGCCCTTGGTTCTTATTTTCTTTTCGTTTAAACCTTGCACCATTTAAATACTTAACCTCTTTTTTGCTCTTTAAGCCTTTCAGCCCATTTGGGCTTATTTACAGCTTATTTATAAGTTGTTTTTCATAGTTTTTATTTTTCTTTGATTCTTCATAGTATAAAGCATTTTCCCTGAATTTTCCAGATTTTTTATTATTAGTTTAATATTTTTAATATTTAATTTAGTCTAAAACTGTTTTTAATTCATAATTAATAATATAAAAGTCAAAAAAATATAATTATTTTTTAAAAAAATTTCTTTTATCATTTAGGATTGTTAAAAAATAAATTTGCATTGGTAGGGTTAAATTTGTAGAATTAGTTTTTTTAAAGAACATGATTTGAATCCCGTTATCATTTTTAGTGTTTTAGCTTTAATTGCTTATCGTTTTTAGTGTGCTTTTACTTGTTTTTAAGCATTTTAAGATTACAGAAATAGAAAACCTAATCAAATTTGTGTTATTCAAGCATTGTTTACCAACCTTAGGGGATACGAAAGAAATTTTGTTTACGGATACGCACCTGATGATCCTCGATTTTTCAAATTCCGCACCTTCCGTTAGGGACCGACGCCGGGAGGGATTTTTTTAGGGACATTTTACTTTTAGTAATAGTAATTAACCTTTTAAAAAGCCATACGGAATTCCTTATCATTGAAATTACTGATAATTAACCCTTATAAAATATTTATATTATATAAAATTATTATATATTGTTTATTTAATATTTAAAGGGTTGATTTTTAAAGAGTCAATTTTTGGCGCCGCTGCCGGGGAGGTTGTGAGACGATTATCGTGTTTCGTTTAAAGATTAGTGTTTGAAGACCCTTCCCCGTGAAGTTATCGCTTTCATTTGTGAATATATTTTATTATTTTTAATCAAGTAATCAAAAATTCCAAAAAAAAAAATCGAAAAACAACAAAAACGACCGTTGTGTCACTTGTGATTTCGGCTCACCTTTAGATTACAAACTATAAGATAGGTATAAGGAGGTCATCATCACCGAACTTCAAACCCGAAAGGAAAGGTTTTTTAAAACGCTTCGCCGCTTACACCCGCTCCTCCGCAATCTTTGTGCGATTTCTAAAGAGCTAAGCTACCGTACACATTTTTGATTATACGGTCCCAAAAATATTTTCTTGTTTAAGATACATAAAAATCCAAAAATATTCTTCTTAACCCCATTTTGTTTAATTCTTTATCCCTCTTTAATTCTATCATCATGTATGGATTTAAAGAATGTTCGTCTTGTGGAGCTTTGTATAATAAAGATCATTGTTGTTCCGTTGACACTTTTGTTCGTGATCCTAATGAAACACCCGATTCGTCTAAACAATCCCTTCTAAATTATCCTACGTGTGGAGACCCGGTTGATGGTCTATATTGTTGACCTTGTGCTGTTGTGCGAAAGTGTTTGAATGAAGTTTGTTTTACAATTGTGATAGAAAATGAATCTTTCAAAAATCTTCTCAACCCACCTCAACAAACCCAAACTCACTCTTCCGAGTCATCCAATGATAATACTAACTTTGTTGATACGCCTCAAGAACCAATTGTCAAAAATCAAGACCCCGGTGAAAATTTTGCACAAAATTCTTCACAAAGTCCTCCACAAATCACCCAAAATTGTTGTTACGGGTGCGGCGATTCGTTAGACGGTTTCTTTTGTCAACGATGTACTTGTGAGTCTTGTGGGAACGGTGCTCATTATGGTTACAATTGTCCACCGCAAGTTCCAATTATCTCTAATCCGGAGCCATGCTACAATCAAAACTTTGATGAGTTCCTACAAACTTTGCCAAGTTTTTTCAACCACAATAACTAATTGTACGTGCCAACGGTGATAGTTGCAATCAATATGATGAGTTTGTTTTTAATTGTACTATGGAAAAAGGCACACCACTCAATTTTTTCAACACTCCGTCTTTTTAACGATTCTATTCTCTCACCAAATTTTTCAAACCACCCTCCACAAAATTCACCAAAATTTAAACAATAATATCTTAGTTGTGAAAATTGTGGGGGTCCTCATGAGACATACCAATGTCAACCAATGAATGAAAATTATTATGAGCCAAATTTTTGCTATAATTCTAATTCTTTTGGTTTTGACCATTTTCAACCCCCGCGACATCCCGTCATTCATCAAACTCCTCTTGATGAAAGTATGGAAAAATTACGAATCGCTTTTCAAGCTTGGAGTGATACTATTCGACAAAAGAAAGAGCAAGAAGATAAGCAAATTGCGGAAGAGCAAGTGGCTAAGGCTCGATATTGGAAGATTCCCATTTGCAATGATGATGATGAGGACGATACTATTGCAATCACACCCGTCTTACCTACCAAGGAACCCGATAACTCTCTAAGTAAGGGGGACGAGCATCTTAGCACTATTCCAAAAACAAAATCGGACGAATTAATAAAGTCCAGTGATGAGAACCTTGTCCCAATCCCAAGTAAGTCTGAGGATTTTTCTGATATCGAAAGTGAGTGTGATGTGCCCGATTGTGATTATTCTCAAATGACAAATTTTTCAACGTTTTCTAATCCTCTCTTCGACGATTCTACCTCTAGTGATGACGAGTCAAGTCATGAGGAGGTTATTCACGAAATAAGCTTTAAAACTTATTTGAACCCTCTTTTTGATCTTGACGAGGAAATCATTTCTAGTGAGTTTAATCCGATTCATAATGAAGACCTTGATTCTACTCTGAAAAATGATCGTTTTGATACCGAGTCTTATCTTCTTGAATCATTACTCAATCGTGATACTTTGATGGCTTCCTCTCCCAAGATTAATTCTCTCTTCGATGAGTTCGTCGATGAATTCTGGTAAAAATTGATTCGTCAATAATATATATATATAATATATAAGCAAACACTCAACCAATTACCTTTGCACAAGGAATGGTC
>BQNB010061983.1:873-36258 GCA_026074375.1 Tanacetum coccineum
CTGGGCATCCTATGAAATTTAAACTCAAAAGTGAAGGCAACAACTCTTCTGGTAAATCTTTCATCTTTGGACACTCCTATATATGAAGATGTTGGAGGGAGGTGGGGTGTTGAAGTCCCTTTGAAACTGTTTCCAGTTGCTCAAAATTCTTTAACCAAAGTTTAGTAAGAGATGAAGGAAGCATATGAGACAATTGACTTCCACAAGTCACATCTTCTTCTTCTCTCGATCCACCATATAGAAATAGCTCAACAAGAGAAGGTGGGAAGTTTTGTGGGCCCAACTTTAAAATGAGGGTCTTTAAATTTCCTATCATTAAGGTACGCAATTTAGGAGGCCAAACCCCAAATGAATCAATATCCATACTTTTACAATTCAATATTGTCAGATCTGTTAACGACGTGAGTTTCGGCAAGTCAGCAGCAGGAAATGACTCTATATTCGAACAATCCAATATCGTCAGATATGTGATGTAAATGAAACAAGTCAATTCATTAATTGATTGTAGATTTTTCCATCTCTTTATACGCACAAACTCAAGCATCGGTGGCATGCTTGTGTCAAGAAGCATCTCCTTTTCCGATAGTAGTTTCGCATAGACTAATTTTGAGTGACTTGAGCTTGTGCCCTTCTTCTGTTGGGAAGGAGATAGATGCAATCAAATCATAAAGCTCAAGATTCAATTCTTGAATGATGTTTGGCAATTTAACGCTCAAGACTGTGACACTCGTTTAAGTACAACATCCTAAGAGATGTTAGTTGGTTGCATCCAACGTCCTCCTCTTTCTCTCCTAAACTCACCAATTTTGAACAACCCCTGTTAGGTTTATGGAAAAGTGTCGATTATGTGGTTTTATTATATTTTGTTCTTAGACTTTATTTTGTTTAGTTTAAAATAGCTTGTAATAAAGTTTATTATGCTTTAAGTAAGAAATAGCATAATATCCAAAGTCTAGGGACTAGTATTGTCAAGTTAGAAATTAAGGAAGGGAAGCCTCCCTCCCATTGCCTATAAATAGCCCTCTAATCTTCATTAGAGGGCGATGCTCTTGTAACCAACTCTTAATTTTCCCTCCATAATAATATTTGAATTTTCCCTTCACTTGCTCTCATTCTCTCAATCTTATATGTTGATATGATTGATTCAAGATTCATGTGACCTATCAACCCCCTACTGTCAAATTCCTTAAATTCATAAGAACCTTACTTGCCTCTGCTTTTGATTCTCGTAAGTATCTTATTTCATTACACATCCAGATACTTAATAATTCAACTGACCCAAGATAGTTCATAACACCTTTCCATACCTCATCACTAAGTCCTGAAATACCACCTATACTCAACTCGGTGATTTATAAAGCTACATGAATTAGACTTGTGAATACACAAACACCACAACCCCTAAGATCCAAAACCTTAAGCGAAGGTAGTGCTTCAAGTGAGAATTCAGCCAAATTAGGACAATCTTTTATATACAGCTCTTTAAGGCATGTAAACATTACTGCACCTACAACACCACTCTTGGTTGACCAAACCTCCCACCCCCTCATATTTCTAATTTCCAGATTTTCAAGCTTAGAAAATGGAATACGTGTCCTAATAAACTCTGATCCCACAACTTTCACGTCATTTAGTTCTTCAATAACCAGCTTCTTAAGTGATGGCAGTTCCCCAAGTGATGGTAGAAACATACAATTTCCACATTTGTATATACGTACGTAAGTCAAAAGGAGAAATAAGGGATCTATGATCCAGTTTGGAAACAATTTACCTCTATATGACTGAATTACAAGATCTTTTAAGTTATCACTATGAGGCTTGAACGCATCGAGGACTTCTTTTTCAAGTTTTTCATTTCAAGAATCATCAAACACATTGCTCCATTCCAAATGTAACTTACTAACCCTCTTTTAGGATAAGTTCACACCCTGTATATCCCTCGCACTTTGCACTTTTTGCAGCTCTTTAATATTAATCTCTGCTTGGAAAGAGTTTGTAGGCTTTTAATCTCACAAATCCATAATTGTATCATATTCCAAAGCAATGTATCTCGAATGTCAAAATGCCACAAATTTTTAAGCTTTAAGAACTTGTAGGGCAAAGTAGTCAAGTTATTACACCCCGAAACAATCAATGTATGTAAATTATAAAGATTGCAGACATTTTCTGGCAAATGTGTGATTTTTGTTCGAGATAAATTAAGATACTGCAAGTGTTTCATATTGCCAACACACTCTGGTACCTCAACTATATCTAATTTACTCAAACTTAGAACCCTTAACAATGGTATCTAGGGAAGTGTATCACCCAGAATCTTTCTTAATAAGTAGAATGGCTCCCAGCTAAAATCTCTCACCACATTGGGCATAGCTAAAAATGTTCTCAAACTATTAGCTCTTTCAAATACTTTAAACATGTTGTAAGTCGTATATTGCTTACAAATAAATGACATATGATGAAACTTTTAAGCTTCCTTCCTAAAATTCTTCTGTGTATCTATGTCTAACCTTGAAAAAAATTCTCCAGCAACAAATGTGGCTAAATCATTCATGAGGTCGTGCATCACAAACAATGATTCATCATCAGGCACATGCTGAAAAAATGACCTTGACAACAACTCTTGAAAATATTCCTCACCCAAGCATTCCATTGTTTTTATTTTAGCCAAATTGTGCAAAAACCCTTCCGCCATCCACAACAGTATTAAGTCCTTCTTCTCAAACATGTAGTCCTTGGGGATCAAGCAACAATATGCAAACAATTGCTTCAGACAAGCAGAAATATCATGGTAGCTTAGTCTAAGTGCCGAAAGAATACCACCTTCGTCTTCAAACATCCATATTTCATTAACCAACAACCGCTTCCATTCTTCTTCATTGTTCCTATTTCTCAATAAACGTCCAAGTGCTTCTAGAGCCAAAGGCAAGCCATCACATTTTCGAATAAGGCCTTCACCATGTGGTTTAGTAGTGGATTCAAATCAAAGCTACTTACACTTAAAGCATTTTGAGCAAATAGAGACAGAGCAGCGTCGGGTGAGTTAAATTACACCGTTGTAAACCGAAAATCAACAATTAACGTAAACTGACATTGAACAAATTAAGTTTATGTCAAATAAGTGTTTTATAATTATTGCAAAGATAATTTATAACTTTTCGTATCTTATTTTTATACTTTACGTAAAACGTTTACGTTTTGCGTTATGATCTTTCATGCATGCATGTAAACTATACCACCTTTACCAATGCCCTCAATATTTATACCTTATAAAAAATTAAACATTTCTCTCCCCATTTCTACCTATTTGGACTGGCCCCATGTATCATCACACATAAAATAATATCAAAACTATACTACACTAGATAATATTAAAGTACTCATCAACTCTTACTAGCTTTCTTTCACCTTCTTACTTAAACTCTTACACTAGCCAACATCTCATCTTTTTCTTACCAAAACCCTTACAAGCCACGCCCCCCCCCCCCCCAATTTCTTGGATAACTGGTACTTGTGTTTCCTAGATATTTATCCTATATAAAGACGATGCATCAACTAGCTAAGTCACTCACATTTTACACTTGCAAAAATTTTAAAAAATCTCCCTTTTCTCTCAACATAGCCCACGACTCAAAATAAGCCATAACAAATCCATTTTTTCCATTTTCTTTATATTACAAGCTATCTAGTGTGTTCAAGGTTAATATCTAAGGTGTTTTCAAGTTTGGGTTTCAAGAATTAAGTTAGGGTATCATTATTCAAGTTGGGGGTTTTATAAGGTTTTTTGGGGTTAAAAAATCAACGCCTAGGTTCATTTTGTGGTTCATAAGCTTTATAAGCATATCTATCTTCTTTTTTGATTTTATTCATCTTGATTATCTTTTATGACATGTTTCTATTACTACATTATTTTATTTTTGCACATATACATCTTGATTATAAAGTTATATCACCAACTAGTAAACTTTTATAAATAATTGTAAAGAAATCAAGGACAATACTTACTTATGATTATTAAACATGTTGTCAAGTTTGTTATTTATAATCTAGCTTATTTTTGTTTTCTTCACTATGTCAACAAGCTCCCTTTAGGCGGAGAAAACCATACACAACTTAGCTTACACCAATTTCTGACACTAAGCTAAATGTCAAGTTCTAATCCTAGCTAGAACCAATCTATCACAACACAACACACCACTACATGACAAATCACAACATGGGTTCACTACACAACTTCTCTCGACTTCACAACTTCTCTTCACTTCACAACTTCACTTTGCTTCACACCTTTACTTCACCAAGACACTACTATGATCACATCAATCTATCACTACTTACTAAGATCATCCCGATCTAGCTATACTTACAATGATCACAACCATCTACTTATTGTACACAACTACGATAGACACCTTCACAATATACACAAATGATTTACAAGATATGATATAATTGCAACAAGGTTGCAAGGACACAAACTAAGCTATAATAATTCTTCACTTGATGATAGGAAGTATTCTTCTCTTGCACTTGAGGATCAAAGCTTGGATCACTTGGAAACAAGGCTTAATGATTTAATGATCAAAGGAAAGAAAGGAAAGAAAGGAAAGTATAAGCTGATTTAGAACATAAAGAAAGTATGTGCAAAAGATGAGAAAATCAGTGGGGAATAGTCCAGTATTTATAGGCAAGTTGTGACAAAAAAACACGTGGCCGGTCCCCTTAATTAGGGTGACGGTCCCCTTAAAATTAAGGGGGCGACCCGTTATAATTAAGGGGTCGTCTATGCCTGACGCTCCCCTTTTTGTCTTTTCTGGAGGAGGTGTTTTCTGGAACATTTCTAGTCATTTTTGGATAAAAATTTTGAATTCAAAATATTTATTTGAGTAAAAAATTTCTTTTAAATCTAAAAATATTTTGTAAAAGATATAAAAATGTTTGTGTCATTTTTATAAAAAGTGTGAGTTTAAATAAAAAATCCCTTGATCCTAAACTACATTAAGCATTTGTTTATTCATACCTTTAAGTGATTAAATTTTCGAAATGAAAATTTACTACTAATTACTTGTTTATAATTAATTTTTCATTAATTGTTTTTACATTTTGTGATTATCAAAACGTAGAGAGATCGAAAAATATTAACAATGTGTTTAGGCATTATTTCTATCAACAGAATAGATCTATTAGGATTGACACCTCCGCCAGTTTTGACTGAGTACATGTCAAACGGGCGCAGTCACATTTGAGTTACTTTACGGGTGTCCCAGGTTAGACACCCGCATGGGCTTTTATTCTCTAGTACGGTTAACGTTTTGGTTTCATGAGCTTAGACAATAGTAAACTCATTTTGTGTGACTTTGTATATGTTATATTGTCATACACGCTTTAAAATCTTGTGGTTCACATTTATAGTATTTATAAACCTATGAACTCACTAACTTTATTGTTGACACTTTTAGCAATGTTTTTCTCAGGTGTTTGAATTATATGGCTTGCTTATGGTGTCTCATTCACGAAGTCTTTTCCTGCATTATGTTGATCATTTGTGTAACTTTTGAACTACTAGTACTTTTGAGTTTATCTACTGTAATATGCTCGATTAAAACTTAATCTGCTTTGTTTAAATTTAAATGATCGTGATGGCATCAAATAACGTTTATTTTATAGCATCATTTATCCCGTCTTTTTTGCTCGTTTTACATTCTTTTATATAAGAATTAATACTTAATTGATTATATTTATTATTTGCAGTAAATATCGAGCATATGGTGAAAGTTAGTGAAAATCCACACATTTTGGTGCTTAAACGATGAATTAAAATAAAATATCGAAGAGTGAAAGATTTAAATACGTCGCAATGTTTTGGTCATAACTTCTTCGTCCGGACT
The DNA here is from genome assembly GCA_026074375.1 of Tanacetum coccineum. Lineage (NCBI taxonomy): Eukaryota > Viridiplantae > Streptophyta > Magnoliopsida > Asterales > Asteraceae > Tanacetum > Tanacetum coccineum. Next base: position 6,759 of record BQNB010061983.1, read on the forward strand.
CCGTTTTAAGTGATTCAAAAGACCACGGAAAGAGAGAGACGAGATCCTTACTTTTAAATAATAATATGCTTGAAAATACAAATTTAGTTCGTGGTTCTAAGTGCTAGAAAAGTCAGTTTGTTAGTTGGCCTTTTTTATTTATTATTAGGCCTTTGTTATTCAAAAAAAGAATTCCAAGTTGGGCTTGTAGGCTGATTTGGACGAGCTTAGCAAATGAAGGATGTGACACCCCATAGATTTTCGTTCATTAATTTAGCCGTTACCGGTCGCTAATTTGAATTTTTAAAGTTTCGTTTAACTTTTACGTTTAACCGGGAAGTTTTCCCGCTATTTATCTGAGAATCGTCGCCGGGAGTGAACCGGGACACCAAACGTTGTAGTATTTTGGCAATAGCCACGTTTTTATATTTTAAGGCAATATTTAAAATTTCATAATTTTTGGAGATACCGTTATTCGTTTCGTTACTTGCGTGAATCGTGTTTTATTTAAAATGTAAGCATATGCATGGAAGGCTTGGAAATTAAATCAAACAAGGAGCACTAGCATCTTAAAATATTGAAAACCATTTGGTCCCCCCCTCCCTCTTTGTCTTGTTCGTCCAAACAAACACCCCATGTGAACCTTGGAGGCCAAGTTGAATTTCAAAAACAATAAGACAAGATACAACTATCATTTTTGTCCTAGAACCATTGTGATTGGGAGATCATTTTGGTCCCCTCTCCCTCCTTGTCTTATCCCACGGCACACACACAAACACACTTTTAGTGTGTGAAGCAAACTTTGCATATATATACCATGTTACTTCCCATTTTTCATTCATATTTCACACACACTTAGCATTTGAGTTTTCTTTTGCTCTCTTGTCTTCCTAGTCCACGAAAAACACACACACATATATAAATCAATAAACTTTTGATCTTTGATCAAAAACTCTTGTAGATTTGTTGAAGGTTTGATCATTTGTATCATTTGGGTATTTGTTAAACAACATTTGAGTTGTATTAGTCTTGTCCATCCTTCTAAAAACCTTCAAACTTTGTAATTCTTCAAATCTTTTAATAACTTGTACTTTCATAATCATCTTGATGCATACATACTAGCTGTACAACTTATTTTGTAAAAACAAAGATTTTAAAACTACATAAACCTTAAAAGGTTATGCCTAGGGTTCAAAATTAATAAAAGAAAATATAAGGGAAGTATAGTTTTGTGATCATGGTTATTTTTGTATAATAAAAATGGTATTATATAGCTTATTATATTCAGCTTATGTTAATAAGCTTTTGGAAAAGCTTATTTGATTATTTTGAGCTTAATGGGCTTATATTTGGTTTGGACCAAATAAAGAAAGAAACAAGAAGTGATTGTTTAGCTTATTTTGTTTTGGCTTATATTTATTAGCTTATTTTCTAGCTTATCTTGAAAGGACAAATGCTAAACTTTTCGGCTTAATAAATAAACCTGAATATGTTTTGCTTGGGCTTTTAGCCGCGTCCCACATACAAGACCAACGCCACGAGCTTATTCTTGAGCTTATGTGGTTCGGCTTATTAAAGTTTGACTTATTGTGAGCTTATTGATAGCTTATTATTAAGTCGCGTGTTTATTATTTAATGTTTTGCTTATCGGACTACATGGATAAGTAAAACTACATTTTTGGACTTAACGGGCCAAGGCCCAACATAAATACAATACACCAAGGCGTAAAGCTACGGTGTAGCTTATTGGATAAGTTCATGAATAGCTTATTTAATAATGTACGACTTAGACGCTACACGTTTAACTTATTTTGAACGTTGGACGTGTCGAATAATAAAATTAGGCTTAATGGGCCTAAAAGCCCAATAAGGGTCCAAATAGTCTTTTGATTAAATAATAAAAGGGTTTTGACGATGTATAGTTTGTAGATATGAAAAGAAGATTGAAAGTGATTTGAAAATGGTTTTTATAAAAGTCTACGACTTTGGAAACCGTGTAAACACGAACGGGTCATGCTGAAATTTTTATAAATTATTATACTTAGTAAATATTAGAAAACGCATATGATAAAACTAGATAAATTGGAATTTAATATTGTGCCGAACAATGTATATATATATATATATATATATATATATATATTGTTCGGCACTTTATTAAATTCCCGTGTTATGTATATAATATTAATATACGTACTATTATTTACTCAATTTACTTATGAAAACATTTTAACTATTATACGATCACAAGCGTTAATTTTTGGAAATATATTAACAAAAGTACACTAGTATATGCTTATGCATTATCCGCACTTCTGCGCTACTCCGATATTAAACCAAACCTTCATTTCATAGGTTGTCTTTACGAACCGTTGTTCGCTATCGTGTGATTTAATTCTAGACTATTCTTCTTCGATTCACCAATCAAGGTGAGTTCATAGCCCCACTTTTAATTGTTTTGAATAATTGTTTTATAACTTGGGGTGAGAAACATTGCTTGCTTTTAAAACTGGACACAAGTACAATATATATGTGAGAAATTCCCCGTTTACTTGTTGCCTAAGTAGCGTTTAGACCACTATTGCCTGAATTATCATGAACTATTAATCATCTTTAACCGACTGGCTGGTTAAGTGAGGGTGAGTGAATAAATAGATCTATTGGGACTAATTACTAGTTCAAGTTTTCCAAGGACTAACGGATATATGTCATGTCGAAACTAGTTATGTGGTCTTTGGTCGGACACCTGAAGGGCAAGCCTTTATAGCACTATACATGCTATCTTTCAGTATTAGCTTCAGTGTCATGAGCTTAGTGCAACGTAAATGCCTCTTTATGTGAAGTTGTATCTCCTCTAACTGTCGCATACGTTTTGATAATCTTGCGGTCCACATTAATTACGTTTAAACAAAACCTATGAATTCACCAACTTTATGTTGACGTTTTAAGCATGTTTTTCTTAGGTGCTTAGCATGGATGTCGTTGCTTGACTTATGTTAAGTCTATTTGCCCGGATCGGTTTACCATAAATTTATCTATGTCTTTAAATACCGTTGTTGAACTTATTTAAGCTTCCGCATTTTAACTTTTGTATCTTTTAAATTTGATCAATGTAAAACTTATTCATATTTTAAACTTATGCAACGGTGTTATTTTTCAAACGTACTCTTAGAGGTCGATCTTTATGCTTTGTACTTGAGATATTTAGTGACGTCATGCCCCCGGACATGAAATCGGACGGGACCCCATTTGGGGGTGTGACAAAGGAGCCAATCATGGATTTTGTTTAGACAACATGAAAAGAAAAAAAGAAAGATGCTCTTGGGCTTGTGGTTTTGAAGTGGAGCAAAAGCAAAAAAAGGGATATAAATATCCCATATACATTCGACACAAGAGGAGAGGACACAAAAAGAAAACATTCGACAAAGAATGGAAAAAAGAATAAAAAAGAAGAATAGAAGATTTTGTGAAGTGGTCTGAGCCATAGGAAAACTCTTGTAATCTCTACACTCCACTATACGCGTTCGGTTAGCATTATGTTTAATCGTTCATCTATGATTTTGTGTATTGTTACAATGACTATTAGCTAATACCTTTAGGTATTAGCCATGTTTATGATAATATTATGTTTTGATTTGTCTTTATATCATTTGTTCTTTATTCGTTGTATGTTGATTATGTTTATCTTTTCGTAGCATTTATGTACTTAATTATTTTTTTTCTATCATTCAATTAGATCTAGTCCTACATATTTAATGCGTTGCAACTTTGGTGTTGTTTGGGCGTAGGCTAAGAGTCCGGGATAGAAACATACAAATATAGTTTCCTAGATAAATTATAATCAACGGTGTGAGCTTTATGCGGGTTTAGGTTAATTGTGATAGAATTAACTAGCGATAAACCTCGAGTCTAGGGAGAAGATCTACCTAACTTTGGAATGATATACCACCAACGAATTAATACAATCATTGCATGAATAGACAACCAAGGCATATTATTAGATTAAACTGGCTAATACGTTTTCCTTACGTTTGACCACTTCTCAATCTTTTGTTAATCACTTGTGTACGTTATTTGTCATCACTTTAGGATAACTAGAACTAAACTCGTGTCAGTCTCTCAGGCTGAAAACCCCCCTCTTTGCATTAGTTTAGGTTTAATTAGAATAATTAGGTTAGATTAGTACTAAACCTAGGTAAATAAAATACCAGTAGAATTAATAGTTAACTTCCACTCTCAGTGATCGACACCCTACTACCAACGAAGCTACATCTGATCGGGTACACTGCCCGTTAAAGTGTTGTTTTTAGGTATAGTCGGCATAAATTAAATAGTAAAACTTGATACATAAAGAACACCTACACAAAGACACATCAAGTTTTTGGTGCCATTGCCGGGGAGTGTGATTGTTTAATTTCTTGTTTTTATTGGTATTTTTAGTATAAATTTTTTAAGTATAAATTTAGTTTTTTTTCTACTGTCTGCTGTTATTTATTGAATACGACGTATTCATTTTCTTTGAATACAACGTATTCAACATTAAACATTGATACGGCGTATCCAGTTTACTGAATACGACGTATCGACTGTCTGATACAGCAACAGTTTTAGTTAGCTTTCTCGTTTAGTTTTCTAGAATAGTTTTACTTCGAATTATGTCTTTTTTTAGGTACTGTTTTTAGGGAGACTCCTTACCCGTTCAATTACCCTACAAGGAGGTTAACTATGGAAAAAATATTGGCTAAATTCATTGATGAAGGTAGACGTGAACATGAGGAGATAGAAATATTCATTAAAGAATTTAGAACCACCAACTAGCTTTTGTTAAAAACACGAAGCAACTTATTGAGTGAGCTAAAAATCAAGGTAAACGAATTGTCAAAGGTTGTGAGTAATGTTTTGATTCTAAAAAACAAAGTCAAAGGAGTGACAACTAGTAGAGGAAAGATAACGTCTGAAGCCACCCGTAGTAAAGAAATTAATGAAACTAGAATCAACAAGAATGAACCTCTCAGATTTGAACAAGATGTGCAGGAAAATCCGCATGATGACAATGTGGAAAATAAATCTCCGAGTATTACTGAAAGAGCTACCCACCCATTGTTAAAACCACAACAATCATCTATTCCTTTCCCAAACCGGGTGAGAAAAGAAAAAGAAGAAGCACTGCAATGAATTTTTTTAAAGAATCTGAAACAACTCGATATTAATATTCCGTTTATCGAAGCCCTAGTGCAAATACCAAAATACGCTAAATATCTGAAGAGTTTACTGAAGAATATATCCAGACTTGAAGAAGCTTGTACGGAGACAATGAACGATAGGTGCTCAGCTGTCTTGCTCAACGAACTACCATTAAAAGAAAAAGGCCCATGAGTTTCACTACCCATTGTCAAGTATTTGAGAAACCTAAGGAAGCAAAATCTAGGTTTCAGAATCGGCATATGGAGCTGTTAACTGAGAGGGAAATTGCTGATAAATTCTCCGACGATCATTTAATGGTGCTAAAATCCAAGTCTAATAACAATGAACCATGGTATGCGGATTTCGTTAATTATATTGTTGGAAAGGTTGTTCCCCCAAATTATACCTTTGAAAAAAGAAAGAGATTTTTCTCGCAAGTCAAGACTTACTTCTGGGAGGAACCTTATGCATTTAAACTGTGCGCGGATAATATAATGAGAAGATGTGTGGCTGGAAGTGAAACCCTTGAAATTCTGGCACATTGTCATTCGGGACCTACTGGTGGGCATCATAGTGCTAATGTTACCACAAAGAAGGTTTATGAGTCTGGATTTTATTGGCCAAGTGTCTTTAAGGATGCTAATGAGTATGTAAGACGATGTGATGCATGTCAAAGATCGGGAAACATATCTTCAAGGAACGAAATGCATCAAAATAACATTCAGGTATGCAAAGTCTTTAATGTTTGGGGATTAGATTTTATGGGACCATTTCCACAATCTAGAGGTAATAAATACATATTAGTAGATGTCGATTATGTGTCCAAATGGGTCGAGGCTCAGGCATTACCTACGAATGATGCGTGTGTTGTGATTAACTTTTTAAGACAGTTATTCGCTAGGTTCAGAGTTCCTAAAGCTTTAATTAGTGATAGAGGGACATATTTTTGTAATTCGCAGATTGAAAAAGCTTTACAAAGATATGGTGTGACTCACAAATTATCTATGGCATATCACCCTCAATCTAATGGACAGACTAAAGTTACTAATAGGGCTATTAAGCGCATCCTAGAGAGATCAGTGGGGTAAAATCCTAAAGGTTAGTCGGAAAAACTTAATGATGCATTATGAGCATTTAGGACGGCCTACAAAACACTGACAAAGTGTACACCATCCAGACTAGTTTATGTTAAAGCATGCCATTTACCCATAGAGATTGAGCATAAAGTACATTGGGCATTAAAACAATGTAATATAGATCTAACACTTGCTAGCGAAAGTCGTCTTATGCAGTTTAATGAGTTAGCCGAATTGAGAGATGGTGCTTATGAGAATACTAGAATTTACAAAGAACGGACCAAGAAATGGCATGATTCTAGACTTTATGGTGATAAAGATTTTAAGGTAGACGACAAGGTGCTACTTTATAATTCTCGTCTGAAGATGTACCCTGGAAAACTTAAATCGAAATGGAGTGGTCCTAACATTGTTAAAATGGTGTATCCACATGGGGCTATAGAAATCACTAACAAGAACGGGGTTAGCTTCAAGGTCAATGGACAACGATTAAAGAAATATTACGGAGGTAACATTAACAAAGAGGATGATGAGGTTATAGAGTTGGAGAATGACGCAACGAGAAGATGAATGGAGTCTAACTTAAAGACTTACAAAAACAAAAGTGCTTGCCGGGAGACAACCCGGAATGTATTTTCAATTTTTATCGAGTCTGTTTTTCCAGAATGTCTATACGGCGTATCCAAACCCCATGTATATGGCATATTGACTATCTTGACATTATCCAGTCTTTATTTTTAGCACAGTCTATACGACGTATTCATTAAATGGATACAGCATATACAGGTATCAATACGACGTATCCTGAGGTATGGATACGACGTATCGACTTCCTGTATAGTTTTAGGTATTTATTTCTAGTTTAACCAAACGAATACACAGAGATAGAACTGTATTTGTTTTCTGAGAATTTATACAGGACCTAGTGAAAGAGAATCGACGAATATTGGTAAAGAATTTATAAATCTGGAGATCTTGAAGTGTTGGAGTCTTGAAACTTCAAGGCGGCTGTTCAACACGACTTCTTGCTCAATAAACTTAACATGGAGAATGTACTGAGCAAATATCAGGGGAGTTTCTCATTCTAATTCTTTTTAATTCCCATATTTAATGTTTTATCTATACAACGAGGACGTTGTATAATTCAAGTGGGGGGATGGAATTAGAATGTTTACTTGTCCTAATTTTTACACTAAAATGCTTAAATTATGCTCAAATTTTAAAAAATATTCAAGCATACTTTTGTGAAATTACTTGATACATAACCCGCACACAATAACCCTTATTAGATATTGTGAGTATTTAACCTATCCGTTTCCAAATGTTTACCTAAATTCCACAAAAATATGAGTATGCCTGCGATGTTGTAGACTTTAAAACTTGGCTTGGTATATCACTCGAGACCACAGTGACGAGTATTATGGATTTAATTGGAGTAACTTGTTAAAATTGGTAAATTTTAGGATTACACCCAAAACGCCATTACATGTTACTTATTAACTAACTACACCGGTTAGTTAACCCTTATTTAAACCCTTTGTTTACTCTTACTTTAAGAGTAAGATTCCCTTAGAACAACCCGTAGAGCTAATTCTTTAGGAACTACACCAATTATTTGTTTCGTTACACCCTTACACCTTAACCTACCCTATTAAATTAAGTTTAATTTACAGTTGCTAGTTGCTTAAAATGTAAAGTTTGTATTTCCTGAATCTTGTGTCATTTTCTATCTTTGGTGCTGTTGGAAATTTGCATATTGCAAATGGGAATGTATATTAGTAGTCAAAACTTATGTGATTTTACTACCATCACAATTATTGGTGAATCTGAGGAACGAAGAACTATCGAGAAAATTATTCGGAATTATTATGATCGTGAAGATGGTGAAACTACACCGAGATTTGAAGCATAGTTAGCAAAAAAAATGATAAAAATTGCAACTAAAAAAGAGAAGGAAAGTTTGAAGATAATCGTTTTGAAAGAGCATTACCGAAGGAATTACACGAAGGATCGATTATTCGTTGGTACGCAACAAAAATCAACGATGTAAAGTATTGTACGAAGTGGAAGATATTGCCACTTGCCTTGTAGAGTATGTAATGTTTTGGGATGATTGGGAAGTTGACCGTTACGGGAACGCCAACTTAGGTTGTTGTTTTTGATCAATGATCAAGACGTTGTATATAGTCGTGTCTTAATCATGATAACGGTCGTGAAAAAGTGTCTAGCAACTTGTACTTTAGGCTTAATCTATTTGTTTCTTGATTTTTATTTAACAACAATTTACTTCCTTCTCACTTAATGATTATCCGTTGGTTTTACGCGAATGAGGATTTGTTCGAGCGTGCATGTCTATTCCGTCGTTATGGCCATGTATGCATGTCTTAGTTGCCTCGTTGGTTTACAACTTTTGGTGAAAGTTAGAAGGTTCCTACCCTATATCATTCTTCATCCTAACCATTGGTTAAATTCGAATGGGGATGTGATCGAACACACATGTCTATTCCGTCGTTACGGCCATGTATGTGTGCTTCAGCTGCCTTATTAGAGTGGTACTTCTGGTGAAAGATTGTAGAATGATCAAACCGTAAGCCTTTCCATACAAAAACCTATATTTACCTTTATAAACTTGTTACTCCTTGGCTTTAGTGGTGGAGATATGTATCCTTGCCAAGCTTATGATAGAATACTCGTCATGACCGAGCAATTGAGCAAATTAGTTACATGTTACCACATAGATTAGTTGAGTGATTTGAGTATTTTCATCTTCCTATTTCATGAGGTGTTTGGTTGTGTACTTGTAATAGATCGAATAAATGCTTTAACGGAAAATATCCTTAGGGATACATTTTTATAAACTTCTAAAGGCTACTTGAGGACAAGTAGGATTCAAGTGGGGGGATATTTGATGACATCAAATAACGTCTATTTTATAGCATCATTTATCCCATGTTATTAACCCATTTTGTATAGTTATTGCAAAGAATTGTTACTTAATCGTTTATATTTGAGAATTGCAGTAATTATGGAGTAATTGGTGAAAGTTAGCAAAAGGCGCGCATTCTGGAGCTTAAATGAAGATATTTTGAAGATTACTGTTCTGAAGACCAATACGCTGTATCCATCAAGAAAGATACGGTGTATCCGTGCCTGCACTAACCAAAGACCATAGAAGATTAAAGATCAATACGCCGTATCCAGGAACATCAATACGCCGTATTCAAGATTTATTATACACGAAGCTTCTGGATGATATCAAACGTGGTCCTTACTCCAAGAAAGCCTAATACGCCGTATCCCACATCGGTGGATATGGCGTATCGAACCAACTATAGACCCTATATATAGACGACCCAAAACTCAATTTTATGTATGCAGGTGAATCCTTAAACCACCAAGTCGACCAAGAGACGATTAGAAGAGCATAAAAGGTCAGAAAAGAGCCTCAAGATCATAGGAAAACTCTTGTAATCTTCGTGCAACTGAATACGCGTTCGATTAAGGTTTCTTTACTTTAATCATTCATATATCAAACCGTGTGTATTTTTACAATGACTATCGGCTGATATCTTTAGGTATCAGCCATGTTTATGAAGATCTAATATTTGGTTTTTTTATCTCGATTGCTTAATTTATCGTTGATTGTTGTTTATGTTTATCAATTTATATTCGTTTACGTGCTTAAGTATGCGACCTATTATTCAACTGGGTCTAGTCCTACATATTTAATGCGCTGCAACTTCGGTGTTGTTTGGGCGTAGGCTAAGAGTCCGGGATAGCTCTCTATATTGCAATTTATATATCTAGAATCATAAGATCACAAATATTGACCTATCCTTGCCTTTAGTTTAGTGACCTTAGTTAAGTCATAAGGTGACCTTGGTATCAACGAGTACGTTCTTATTCCATTGGTAAGGACTCGGACAGTGGACTACTAGTATATAAAGAGCCGTTAAGCAGTAAGTGGGTAAAGTCTCCATGAGTTAGGGTTTAGTAAGAGCACAATTACTTAGATCCTAAGATAGATTATAATCAACATAAGGAAGCTTTATGTGGATGCGTCTATTTGTGACAGAATTAGCGTGTCTAGGTCTTAAGAAGAATTACCGCCTAAGTCTAGGAATGATATGCCCCTTCGAGATAAGACAATCATTGCACTAAATAAACAATCCTGCGTTTTATCGGATTATTCATGGTTGATAAGTTTTCCTTACATTAGTTCTCGACTGCTTTTATATCATTTTCTTGTCTTCTTGTGTGTGTTTATTGATTTACTTATCATCAAAACCTTAGGTTAGATACACAAAATCGTGTCAGTCTCTCAGACTGAACCCCCCCTCCTTTGCATTAGTTTTAGGTTTAACTTAGATAACTAAAATACTGATAGAATTAGGAATTAACGCTCTCGCTCTCAGTGATCGACACCCTACTTACCAACAAAGCTACATCTTGACCGGGTACACTGCCCGTTAAAGTGTTGTTTTTAGGTATAGTCGGCATAAAATAAATAGTAAAACTTGATACATAAAATAACACCTACACAACGACACATCAACCACCCTCCTAGCATGTTAAGAGGGTGTTGGTTATATTTTTACTTTAAGTAATATTCCACCTTTCTTTCTTTTCTTTATCTCTCTAGTCTTATCTTTCTCTCTCTAAGTTTTAAGTATTTTTGTGTATATGTGATGATGATATGATAGGCTAACATGTGGTATCAGAGCCATCCATGATTATCTCAAAGCTAAAGATAAAGATATCAAGATAAAGTCAAAAGATATCAAGATAAAAGTCAAGATCCAAGGTCTCAAGCATGCAAAAGAAACTACAAAAGAATTCCTAAGAATACAAGGCTCTAAGATCCAAGACGTCACAAGAAGTGAAGCCATAAGTGCAATGACCACCCCTTAAGGGGAGATTGTTAGCCTGTTTTTAGTAAAGTGATGGTCATTATTTATTCTCGAGCCTTGTATATGAAAATATAGTTTACGAGAATTACTTAAGCTAATTAGGCCTATGTTTCAGGCTAAAGCCCATTTGTTATTTAGAATTCGGCCCAATAAGACCAAATGAAACCCCAAGTCGCTCAGCCCTCTCTAGGGTTTAAATACCCCTTCCTAGTTTGTTAGGAAGGGTATTGTTTCTCATTTCTTTCAAGTGAAACATACCATCTTCTTCCTTATTTCTTTCTCTCTCTAAACCCTCTTTCTCTCTTTAGTTTTATCTTATTTTCGTATGTATGTGATGGATTGATATAGTGTTACATACTCAATGATTCATCAGTGAGTGAGTGATATACTCATTGATTTTTGGCCCAACATTTTATTAGACAATTGGGTCAAATTTTGGCCCAACATTTTATTTTAATTCATTCGGGTGTGAAATTCAAGTCACGATCTTCCGAAAAGGGTGAGATTGCGGATGCCAAAGTAAGTTTATTAATTGCATAATAAAACATGAGAAAAATTCCTCACAGGAGAAGTATACGGCATGTGCACTAAACATGCATACAACGTGTAGGATTTTAATTCGGGTAAGATTTTAGCCTAAATTCGAAGCATACGACGTGACCACTTTTGGTCCACACGCCATATGCATGGCGGGTTATATATATAAAAACTTTTCATGCATGAATTTTTTCTCATTATTCTCTTAAATCCTTGACAAATAATGATTTTGGAGCAAAAGTTGGAACGTAGATTCAGTTACATTCTTGCTTGCATCATCAATTCAAAGGTATGGGTCCTCGATCTCCCTTAACTTATATTGAGTTAAGCTTTTTGATGATTCTTGTCCTTAGTAGGGTTCCAAACTAATCGTTAATTTTGTCCAATTAATATGATTTTTCTGTAGGAGTTATGTTTTTAATGAAGCATTCTTAGTTAATTCGCGTTCTTAATCCTTAAACTCGAATTAGGGTTTTGTATAAGTAAGGTTTAACGTTAAACTTCAAGTTTTAAATATTATAGAGTTTGTCAGTGAAATCATAATGGTTTTTAAGTGCGTAAAAATGGCTGGGATAACAAGTTTTAGTTAAAAATTCTTTTGTAAAGTATCAAGCCATAGATCTGTTCTGCTAGTGCTTATGGCATGTGTGCTGCAGACACACACGGCGTTTGTGTTATTTAGACGATGTGCGACATGTCTTTGTTCGAGGCGTATAAAGGGCCTAATCCGATTGTTTTATTTTTTAACCCTTTCATTAGTAACGTTATAAATCCTTTTATTGTTTAGTTTGTCTATGACTAACATGTCAGGATAAGTTTCAGGAAAATGAGGACATAACTCTTGTTGATCAAGTTCCGTGCGTGCTTTGTGATGACCCAGCGATAACAACTCCATGAGTAGGGTTGGCTTACAGGAAGAGGATGCCCACACATTCGACAACTTTATCAAGGTCTATGACAATGTGTTCGAAGACGACATCCTTGATTTTGTTAATGTTGAAGTTGAAGCTGGAGGGGGACCTATCAAGTTTAAATACTTATACTTTAGTGATTGGTTGAGCTTGCAATTCATTGATCCAGAAAAAATTTATTGGCACCACTTGTCACTAATGGAGCAAGCATTGGCAAGGCTATTAAGACAGATTTCTTCAATTTCATGAGATGATGTATGATCGTGCAGCTTTTGATCGTGAAAAAGTCATTGATCAGTGTTTCAACAAGTTTGCGAGTTAGAGCGAAGAATATACTTTTAAAGGTGGAGATAGACTCACCATGCTTAAAAGGGTTGAAAACGTCTGCTGGGGAGTTGGCTAAACTTGGATATGGGGCGTTGAGTAACCATGATATATTAAGGAATTGGAAGATGTAGAGAAGAAAAGATGTGAGAGGCTAAAGATAAGTATGAAGTGATCAAGCATTTAATTCACGACGCACAACCATTAATTCAGGTCAGATGATTGAAGAAGGAAGATCTGCCTATGAGTTTCGAAAACATTGAAGCTAAAGTGAATTGGGAGACGAAATTGGAGATAACTCGTGAGAGAGATGCCAGTGGTGAATAGCACCCCTTAAGACAACTTATTTTTCCTTTTTAAGACTTATTTATTTTCGTTGAACTTATTTTAGGATTTGATTTATTCTTTATACATTTTTATTTTTATTTCGACATGTTCCAGGCGTCACACGCGGCGTGTGCACATTTTTGTGCATACGCTGCATGCCACCACACGGCGTTTGGGATTACATTTAATACGGCGCATGGTGTGTCTGTTAGGATTTTATTTTTTTCTTTTTTGTTTTTCATTTTAGGTTATGATGTAAACTCCACCACAAATGATGTCTTATGAGTTATATGCCCTTGAAGTAATTTAACATGTTGACGAATCTACCTTGCGCGCACTTTTATCTTACTAATCATACCGAGCATATAATCAGAAGAGTTTTATGTTGAACTAGTATGTTATGAACACTTACCAGGTTTTGTAGATACTGACTCCCAGTAATAGCCATCGCTATTGTCACTGTATTTCTTACTACCGTTGCTGAGCACATACACATCTGATCGAGCATCCATATCATCTTTCAATCCAGCCTTCCACTTGGAAATTACCTCATAAGCAACTGTATTATTGAAAGTCAATGACTCATGTGCATATATCTTCTCCACTGCAGCAACTGCAAAAGCAGCCTCATTACTATCTTCTCTATACTGAATAGTTCCTATACTAAGTGTTGCTCCCTATCATGTGCTGGATGATATTATATCAAATCCTGAGTTTGTACTTCCTATGAACCAACTACATGATCGGCATTCCCATGAGGTTTCACCTCAAATGTATGACCGTCCTGTGGTTCCACCTCAAACTCATCTCCTTGCAACACCTGCATTAAACCCGTACCTACACCAGAACCAATGAAAGTTTTCTTGTATTCCCCACTTTTATTGAAACCCATATTCCTGTAAATCACTACCTTTGAAGTAACGTCATCTAACCTCCAAAGCTTATTACCCACAATACCTTTTACGGTATCCCAGGAATATGCACTTGACCTTAACCGGTTCAAGCATCCCTTGCTTAATACTAGCAAGCCAACCAAAAATCCCTAACATATCTATAGGCGTCTTAAATCCAGTCGCTGATAATGGTGACATTGTCACTAGATATGTAGACATGGTTGTATCCTCTGCCCAAAAAACCTTGGACATACCAGACTAAATCAGAAAACAACGCACCTTAGCAAAGAGTGTCACGTTTGTCTTATTAACCAACCCATTCTGCTGTTGTATCCCTGCAACACCCAAATGTTTGGCTACCCCACTCTTCATACATTATTGTGTAGACCTCTGATTTTTAAAAATCAAGAACATTACCCGTCTTGATCTTCCACCCAGTCTGATATTCCTTTTCCTGCTCCTTTACCAAGCAGTCCGTGTTTGTCTTCTCTTCAGGTTGCTTGTCGTCCAACCATCTTTGAGCCACTGCAGTATCATCGTTACTAACCTGAAAAACCTCAGTTTCACGATCCCTTTGAGCTCCCTGTAGTTCCACCTCAAACCAAACACGTTTTTCATCATGTACTCCATGAATTCCTATTTCAACACCAGGACCAAGTTGTTTGAACCCAACTTGTTTTGAACCTCCATGCTTTTGTACAATATTCCCATCGAGCTTTTCGATGTTTAACCTAGTATTCATACTAGCCATTCTTTTAACCCTTTGCTAACCGTTTAACCTTTTGTGAATTTACCTACACAAAGCACGATCTAGCAAAGTAACCCGTTTGTAAAAACCCTTACTTTATCGATATAACCCTAAGAATAAACCTTCTTAGAAGTCGATCAAAGCAAGAAACCCTTCAAAAAACAAAACCCTTTCTTACTCAAATATCGATCGAACCATGGGCATAAACCGTCCAACAAATCGACAACCCTTGAATCAAGAAAGTAACCTACGCTTTTTGAAGTAACCCTTGTCGTACTTTTATTTTTGCAAAACAATTTCTTGTAACCTAAGAAACCTTGCAACCTCGACAAGTCTCGGACTTATTCTCCGACCCTTTGTTTATTCTGATAACCTTGTGATATAAACCTCACAACACCGAATCAAACAAAGTACCTTGTGCAATAACTCCCTTAAGTCTTCTACACCTTGTCGCGAACCCGGACAATCGAAGAACTCAAGAACCTATACCTGTCGATACCCTGCTGCTCCTTGACGTCAAAAAACCTCAACACCAAGAACTTTTGTTGTCGAGAACCTGGTAGCCCAAACAGAATAGAACCCTCCTGTTCCTTCCAGAAAAACCAAACAACAAAAACCTCTTCTTGATCGAACCTAGTTAACCAGAGAACCCGCGAACCTGAGCTCTTGATACCACTTGTAGGATTCGATCACCCTACAACCTGGTTACTAGTGCGGAATAAATCCGATCTTGAAGACGAACACACCCTAGCAGATTATGTATGACAAAAAAGAAAAGGATGCACAAGAATATAACCCTTAATATTATATGTTTATTGAGTAAGGAAAAGAATGAAGTACAAAACTCTCCCCCTCACCTCTTTTTATGGAGATGAGGAAGAGAATAAACAGGTTGGAAGAGTTAATATTTTTGAAACCCTTCCCCCATCACCTCCTTTTATAGAGATGAGGGGGAGGATGGGCTTGGGCTGTAGAGAAACCCAATAACCTTACTATGACTATAATTAGAGCTAAATTTACACTAAACCCCCTAACCTATTGACTAAAGTGAATAATATATCTAACAGGGACCTATCAAGTTTAAATACTTGTACTTTAGTGATTGGTTGAGCTTGCAATTCATTGATCCAGAAAAAATTTATTGGCACATCTTGTCTCTAATGGAGCAAGCATTGGCAAGGCTATTAAGACAGATTTCTTCAATTTCATGAGATGATGTATGATCGTGCAACTTTTGATCGTGAAAAAGTCATTGATTAGTGTTTCAACAAGTTTGCGAGTTAAAGCAAAGAATATACTTTTAAAGGTGGAGATAGACCCACCATGCTTAAAAGGGTTGAAAACGTCTGCTGGGGAGTTGGCTAAACCTGGATATGGGGCGTTGAGTAACCATGATATATTAAGGAATTGGAAGATGTAGAGAAGAAAATATGTGAGAGGTTAAAGATAAGTATGAAGTGATCAAGCCTTTAATTCACGATGCACAACCATTAATTCAGGTCAGATGATTTAAGAAGGAAGATCTGCCTATGAGTTTCGAAAACATTGAAGCTAAAGTGAATTGGGAGACGAAATTGGAGATAGCTCATGAGAGAGATGCCAGTGGTGAATAGCACCCCTTAAGACAACTTATTTTTTGTTTTTAAGACTTATTTATTTTCGCTGAACTTATTTTAGGATTTGATTTATTCTTTATACATTTTTATTTTTATTTCGAGGAGTCACACGCGACGTGTGCACATTCTTGTGCATACGCCGCATGCCACCACATGGCGTTTGGGATTACATTTAATACGGCGCATGGTGTGTCTGTTAGCATTTTATTTATTTTATTTTTTGTTTTTCATTTTAGGTTATGATGTAAACTCCACCACAAATGATGTCTTATGAGTTATATGCCCTTGAAGTAATTTAACATGTTGACGAATCTACCTTGCGCGCACTTTTATCTTACTAATCATACCGAGCATATAATCAGAAGAGTTTTCTGTTTCATTTCTATTTTTCCCTTTTAATGTTTATATTTATACAATGGGACATTGTACATCTCAAATTGAGAGAAAGGAAATAAAAAAAATAACTAGTCCTTCTATAACTAATATATTTATCTAACAAAGTTTATGTGCAGAAATATGCATTAATAACTTCATTGCGTTATTTGTTTTCTTTATCACTAAACTTCGAATCTGTGCAATCTTTTGTTTGCCGAATAAAAAGATATTCCACAATTAGATATTGAACACCAAAGAGATGACCAGAGCAAAAAGCACTATAAACCTAACAAGAGCATCCATAATTTATAAAAAAATAATAATAATAACAACCTTCCAAAACTACACAGCATATTACCTCAAAATCAACACATGACATAACGTTTGTATAAGTAACAATAAGATTATAACAGTGCAGAGGGACTGAATTAGTAAAATCAAAGGTTTTATTAGATGAGCATGGATCCGCATCCAACCAAACAAATCTTAAAAATTGATTTTACGCCTATTCTTCAATGTTGTCAAGATCGCGATCCCACTTGGGATTGTTTTTGTCTTTGCAAGATCGAGATCGTAAGATCAGATCAAGATCGTAAGATCCTACCAATTTATCATGTTCTGTAAGCAACGGATAAACGAGTGAAACTATTTTTATTTCTACTCATCATCTAAGGGAAAACCGGTCTTGGACTAATCGTCTATGCCGATTCCGACCGACAAAGGGGAGACTATGTCCGACCGAAAAAGCCCTAGTGGTGATGTACCTTTTATAGGTTGTTGTCCCTCACGCTCAAAGGATGACCCAAGAAATAAACCGCCTTAGCTATCTCAACCACCGAAGCCGAATACGTGTCCGCCGGAAAAGCTTGTCAACAAGCCTTATGGATGAAACAAGCTCTAGTAGATTATGAAGTTAAGTTAAATGACGTACCTGTTCTTTGTGACAATAAAGGAGCCATAGACTAAGCAAAAATCACGTTCTTCACTCTCGCACTAAACATAAAGAGATCCGTTATCATTTTCTCTGTGATAACGTTCAAAAGGGTAATATCTCTATCGAAAAGGATGCAATGGCATCCGAAGGACAATATGCCCGACATTCTAACCAAACCTCTAAAAGAGAACCTTTTAAATCTTCTTCTACTCGTCTTGGATTAAAGGAACCAAACGTTTAAATCTAAAGCTTTTCGTGTATTTTATTATACTTTTTTAAATACAAATATTCATTTTTGTTTATATCCTCCGTGAACTCATTCAAGAAACACCATGGACAATAAGTCGTATTCAAAACACGTTCATTGTAGCTACATTAAAAGGAGGCTTAAGGTTTTTCTCTCAAAATAAAACAAATTCTTCTGTCATTGAGTCGATAAAAACTGCACCTCCAACTTATCAAAACTTTACTCAACAAAACTTAGCTACAAAAACCGCGTGGTTCTCCCGTACGGCCGGTGCCATTCAAATTTCAAACCGGTGCCCTTTTAGAATAGCACCAGCAGTACCCGTGGCAGACGTTGTATCTCAAGCTATTAAATACGAAAATTTTCAAATTTAAATCCAAGATTTTTCCCATCCTTGTCTCATCACTAGCTAAAGGCTCTAAGATAGAAGTTGACCTCTCCATAATCTAATCATTAAGATTTTATACTAAATTAACAAGTAAAACCCAATTTAAGTCCACCTCAAATCCTTCTTCAATAAATAGTGCAGGAACCATTTTTTGCTCTTCTCCTTGCACATCCTACCTCTCATTGTCTTACCTTCTTCACAAATGCCTAAAGAGAACACTAAACCTAATCTAAAACGAATCGCAGAATTAGTGTTAGGCCATGTTGCTTTGTCAATCCAAAAACTTCTTCTCCTCCTAACAATCCATACCGTCCACCAATATACCACACATTGTGAGCTCCACCAACTTCTCCAATAACCACTCCACCACTATCTCCAATCAATACGACAATTAACTCCAATGAAAATTGCTTGCTTACATCCTAAGGTCAACTAACTCTCCTCCTCATAGACTTCCCACCCACCTGATCCTACTCAAAACCATCCAAGCTTACCTCACCCGGTAACTATAACCTTGATCCCATTGAACTCTGTTCTCTAATCTAACCATCTTCTCTATATCTTTCCTTGAAAGTTGCTATGTGGATCCTTCCACCATCAACAACTAATCCATCACCTCCTATACCATCCTTTGCAACCATTGAACGTTTGGCAAATGAACCAACCACCCTCCTAATTCCTCCCATGGACTCTACTTTTCCTTCGCCAACTCCGGAATTAGAACCAACACCTCCTCCTCTCCCTCCACAATGCTTGCCTAATCCACCGTCTCAACTCCTACCTCTTCCGCCATTGGGACCTAACAACCCTTTTCCTTTGCTCACCCATGAGATGTTTTGTGAACATTGCCAAAGAACTTAAGTCTTGGTCGACATTCTTCAAAGTGAAATGATATTCATTCTCAACCACATTCTCGACCGTCCTAAATTGTCATAACTCAACAACATCTATAAAGAGACTTAAGTAAAACAAAACTATGTAGATTCATTATGAATCCACATTAAGAATCCTCTTTGCTCATGCCAGGAAGTTATTGTATTATCCTTTATGTTATTATTGTACCTGAATAAAAAGGATTTGTGCTTGGACATTTGTTATCTTCTTCCAAAAATTATGTGTAAAATTCATGATCATTGACTTTTCTTTAGTCAGGGGGCCGGTGCCATACAGGTAACAAACCGTGCCATTGATAGATCAAACACTCGGCTAGCCGTACTAAACAGCACGCCATTCTATTTCTTTAACCCCCAACTTCTCTTTTGAGCAGGACTAACAAAGCAAGGGGGGTGGAAGCCTATCTCATTGTTTTTCTAACATATTTGTTTTTGTATTACCAAAGCATTCATCAAGGGGGAGTGTTACCATCTTAAACAATATCACTACATTTCTCATAACATTTTTGCATTCCCATATTTGTTTTCGACATAAAACGGGGGAGAATAACCACTTTAAATACAAGTCTAATCATCCCTTTGGCCTAATATGTTTTGTCATCAACAAAAAGGGAGAGATTGTTAATACAAATAAACCGGTTTTAAACAAAACGTTTTACAATTAACTTAGGCTAAGGTTTTATTAATGACAAAACATAACAAACCATTTTTCTCAAACCTCTTATTATCTCAAAACATGATTTCTTTACTATCTCCCAACATAGTATAAAAGCACATGCAACTTGGAAAAAGTGTACAAATCTTTTTAAACCTTAACTTTAACCACAAAATCATCTTACACTTATTAATTTAATTACTTCATTTAGTATATAATCAAATGCAGTAAATCCAAGGAAAATCTCATAAGATTACACAAGATATCTCAAGATTTTGCAAATCAAAATCCGTTTATTTACTTGTATTCTGGTGCCCTTAGTTTTGCAAGCCGATGCCCTCTGTCAACAACACCGGTAGAAAACCGTCCATACAGTAAACTTTTTGGCTATAAATACCAAGCCATTTCTCATGTTTTAACACACCTTTCTCATCTAATCTTCTCTCTAACCACTAATCTCTCCTCTCCTCTAGCATCACTTCTAAATCTAATGTAGGTAAAGTCACTTCAAAAAGGAATTGCCAAATACGCGAAAGTTATCAAGCAACGCCTCAAACGTTTCTTGATCTTCGAATCATCTAATACTTTCATATAAGAGATCATCCTTGTTGTGATTTATTGTTGTATTGTTAGTTGTACATCAAGTGTAGTTGTATTATTATCGATTCTTATGTGTGACAAATTTAGTGATCATCTATGTAACCTTTAGAAGTGAACGCATCGTTGTGAAGGCTTCTTCCGCTAATGAAAGTGCTCTATTACTAAAGTGTATTAACAAACTCTCGGAGTAGGTGCCTCGAGGATGGAGTTAGGGTAAGGAAGGTGGTCCCTTTAAACTCGAACCACTATAAATACTTGTGTCCCGGTGAACTCTTTCTACACTCTATCTTCTCTTTACTCTTACATCTCTCACTTCTTAATTATCAAACATCAATATCTAGATCACTTCACTAAAAGTTTCAAACAAAGTGTTAAACAAGTTTTAAAAGGCCAAAAAATTTAAGAAAACTATTCAATCCCCTCCCCTCCGCCCCCTCCCCTTTTAGTTTTCCTTCCCAAACTTTAGCTAGAAAAGATACAGAGGAGGAGAAAGATATCACATATGCAAGTACTCTGGAAGAAACTTAAGGAAGCAGAAGACTTGGCCGCAGATCAATTATCTAGGTTTCAAAATCCGCATATGGAGGAGTTAACTGAGAGGGAATTTGCTGATAAATTCTCCGACAAGCATTTAATGGTGCTAAAATCCAAGTTTAAGGACAATGAGCCATTGTATGCATATTTCGTTAATTATATTATTGGAAAGGTCGTTCCACCAAATTAGACCTTCGAAAAAAGAAAGAGGTTTTTCTCGCAAGTCAAAACTTACTTCTGGGAGGAACCTTATGCATTTAAATTGTGCGTGGACAATATAATGAGAAGATGTGTGGATGGAAGAGAAACCCTCAAAATTCTGGCGCATTGTCATTCGGGACCTACCGGTGGGCATCATAGTGCTAATGTTACCGCAAAGAAGGTTTATGAGGCTGGATTTTATTGGCCTAGTGTCTTCAAGGATGCTAATGAGTACGTAAGACGATGTGATGCATGTCAAATATCGGGAAACATATCTTTAAGGAACGAAATGCCTCAAAATAACATCCAGGTATGCAAAGTCTTTGATGTTTAGGGATTAGATTTTATGGGACCATTTCCCCAGTCTAGAGGTAATAAATACATATTAGTAGCTGTCGATTATGTGTCCAAATGGGTCGAAGCTCAAGCATTACCTACGAATGACGCGCGTGTTGTGGTTAAGTTTCTAAGAAGTTTATTTGCTAGGTTTGGAGTTCCTAAAGCTTTGATTACTTTAGAGGGACACATTTTTGTAATTCCCAGCTTGAAAAAGCTTTACAAAGATATGGTGTGACTCACAAATTATCCACGGCGTATCACCCTCAATCTAATGGAAAAATTGAAGTTACTAATAGGGCTACTAAGCGCATCCTAGAGAGATCAGTGGGGTACAATCCTAAAGGTTGGTCAGAAAAACATAACGATGCGTTATGGGCGTTTAGGACGGCCTACAAAACACCAACATGGTGTACACCTTTTAGATTAGTTTATGGGAAAGCATGCCATTTACCCGTAGAGATCGAGCATAAGGCACATTGGGCATTAAAACAATGTAATATGGATTTAACGCTTGATAGCAAAAGTCGTCTTATGTAGCTTAATGAGTTAGCTGAATTGAGAGATGGTGCTTATGAGAATACTAGAATTTACATAGAACGAACCAAGAAATGGCATGATTCTAGACTTCGTGGTTATAAAGATTTTAAGGTAGGCGAAAAGGTGCTACTTTATCATTCTCGTTTGAAAGATGTACCCTGAAAACTTAAACGAAATGGAGCGGTCCTTAAATTGTTAAAATGGTGTATCCCCACATGGGGCCTATAGAAAATCACTGATAGGGACGAGGGGTTTAGCTCAAAAAAAGGCAAACGATTGGCAGACATATTATGGATGTGACATTTGACAAGGAGAATATGAGTTATGGGAGGTGAGTTGGAGAATGACGCAACGAGAAGCTGAAGGGATTCTAACTTAAAGACTCTCACAAAAACAAAAGTGCTTGTCGGGAGACAACCCCCGTAATGTATTTAAATTAGTTATCGAGTTCTGTCTTCCCAGACTTTCAATAACGGCGTATCCACCCCCACCCCATAACGGCGTTTTGATTGTCTGGTACGTTATCAGTCATTATTTTTCATGCACTTTAAAAACAATATAGACATTTTCTGCAATAAGCCGTATTTTACTATTGATATGTCCGTATCCACAGTCTGACCCGTATTTAGTTTGTTTTAGTTTAGTTTAAATTAACCGTAGATACCAAGATAGGAATGCACCTGTTTTTCCTATATTTTACGCAGGACCTCGTGAAGGAAATATCGACGAATATTGGTGGAGAATTTACAAATCTGAAATCTTGAAGTGTTGGAGTCTTGAAACCTCAAGACGACTGTTCAACACACGATCTTGCTCATAAACGCAAATTGGAGAATCTACCAAACAAATATCAGGGGAGTTTCTCATTCTAATTCTTTTTAAATTCCCGTATTTAATGTTTTACATATACAACGAGGACTTTTGAAATTCAAGTGGGAGAATGGGAAATTAGAATGTTTACTTGTCCTAAATTTTCACAATAAAAGGCTTAAATTATGCTCAAATTTAAAAAAAATTCAAGCATACTTTTGTGAAATTACGTTACATAACCCGCACATAATAACCCTTGTTAGATATTGTGAGGATTTAACCTTTCCGTTTCCAAATGTTTACCCAAATTCTAACAAATATGAGGTGCCAGTGATGTTTTGTAGATTATAGAACTTAGCTTGGTAAATCTATTCGAGACCACAATAATAAGTATAAATGGGATTTAAATTGTGGTTAACTTGTTTAACATTGTTAAATCTTAGGATTACATTACAACCAAATCGTGACTATACATGTTGTTTATAACTAAACTACGAGAAACGGTTAGTTTTAACCTCCAGTAAAACCTTTCCACACTCATCTTTAGAGTGATGATCCCACTAGAACAACCCGAAGACTAATCCTTTAGGAAATTTACAACAACCAATTATTTGTTTTCGTTAAACTACAAGACCCTTACACCTTAACTACCCTGTTAGATTAATTTTAATTTAACAGTTGCTATGCTAGTTGCTTAAAGTGAAAAGTCCTGATTTCCCGAGTCTTGTGTCATTTTTTATCTTTGGTGTGGTTGGAAATTTGCACATTGCAAATGGGAATGTATACTAGTAGTCAAAGCTCATGTGATTTTACTACATTCACAATTAATGGTGAATCCGAAGAACGAAGAATTGCGAAGGAATTCTCCAGGAAAATAATATGACGTGAAGATGGTGAAACTACGCCGAGATTTGAAGTTTAGTTGGCTAAAAAAATGAGAAAAATTGCAAAAAAAAAAGAAAGAAAGAAAGTTTGAAGATAATCGTTTCGCGAAAGAGCATTACCAAAGAAATTATACGAATGATCGATTATTCATTGATACGTCCAAAAATCAACGATGTAGAGTATTGTACAAAGTGGAAGATATCGCCACTTACCTTGTAGAGTATGTAAAGTTTTGGGATGATTGGGAGTTGACACCGATCCTACACGATTTTATCAGGTGGACACGTAAGATCGTATGATCTTACGTGTAAACTCGCGAGTTTGACAGCCTTGCTATTCTTGATCCATAAACCAACATACAGTAGTTTAGAATAAGATGCATTTAAATGCAATAAAATACAACGGATACCAACTTTATAGAAACAAGAACTACTTAATATAATAACAAGACATAAATTCAAACTGAAGCCCATAATACATATTAGATGTACCACTAAATTAAACAAAGAAGATAGGAACTGAAAGGTTGTGTATTTTCTGTGTCATAATGAGTTACAATGATATGTTTATATAAGCTAGATAATGGGCCTACACATAATACAAAGATAAATATGCCTTTGGGCCAAAGGTTGTGTATTTTCTGTGTCATAATGAGTTACAATGATATGTTTATATAAGCTAGATAATGGGCCTACACATAATACAAAGATAAATATGCCTTTGGGCCATGAAGACTAATCCGCTAATAGGAACTTCAAAATAACTAAGGTTCTTCAACTCATGTGTTCGTCCACCTTAAGAAACACAAATGATCACGGCCTAGCTAATGAAAACTACGGTCCATGCTGCATTGTTTGAAAATCAGAATCATTTATTTTTGCAAGGCCGTCTCGTGATGATCAGATTGGATAAGATTCATAAAGGAATCATTATCTATGACTGTACCATGTGAACTTTCCAATGGGACGCTAGAGTTCAGAGATTGTTGCATCTGTTCTTGACTGATATTTTCATCACTTAAAAAATCAGGAAGAGAAGAATCAGCATTTGCGAGCCCTAAAGGATCTGCATCTAGATCTGAAAATGCGGGGTTTATGGCATTATCAAGATCAGAGATAGTCATTGGATGTGTAAAGTCATGGAAATCTAGAAAATCAAAAGGGTCTCCCAAACCAAATGAAGGAAGCTCATCAGGCAAGACCATATCATCCAGACCGTCTAATAATAAATCTGCATCGTCATCACCAGCTATCCACATTTGAATATCAGTTTCAAAACAATCAAGTGGCGCTTGTACTTCATTGACACTACTAACACCAGCAGCCCCAGTATCGCCATTATCAAGTGGTGCTATGCACGTTTCTGTAGCAGTTCCAAAACTATCAAGTGGTGCTTGCACTTCATTGACACCACTACCACCAGCAACCCTAGTATCTGCATTAATAAAACCAGCGAAAAAATTGTTGTCATCTGTCCCCAGATTGTAGTCTGACGCCACATTTGTACTAACGTCCAAAGGAGGTATTTCTTCTCCAGTAGCGTGATGTGAGTAATTATCATGTGTTGTCAGCGCTTCCATTGCATTTCCATCACCATAATCTGTCATTTGAATTTGATTGCTTTGGCCCGTACCACTATGGGGATTTTCATCAAGCACAATAGCACTGCTCATCATGGAGGTCTCACCCATCAGAGGCTGACACAGATCATCAAAACTGCTATCTATTTCCTGACCACCACCGGAGTTATTCACGATGGTGATAACTTGTGGTAAATGTAATGATGGTGCTTCCGGTAATTTTTCCTTTATATTCTCTAATATCATGAAAGAAATACCAGTTGAATTAAGATTCAATGGTATCTCGAAGCTACTACCTGGAATGATTGATGCGTCATTATCAGATAGGGAGGTGAAGCCACATCTTTTGCAAACGTAATTTTCTAGTTTCAGTTTCTTGATGTTAATCATCGGTGGCGCTACTATGTTAGGTTTCTTCACCGCCTTCTTCCTCATTAGGAATTTCTGGAAGTATACAAGATGAAAAAATTTCATCACAATCCAAATTAGGATTTCAAAATGCATTTAAAAACTAAAAAAAATGCAAAACTAAAGAGGTTTCCCTAGTAAAATCACGAGGTGACCACCTACCAAATATGAGCTAGAGCGAAAAAAAACTAATACCAACATACGTAAAATACCTGAAGGTGACTCGCAACATTTATACGTGTGAGACCTGGCACGTTCATGTGCTTTAGAATTGTTCTTGGATATGCTTCTGTCACAAGAGAACATAAAAAATGTAAACTACTATGGTATGTTGATCAATATGTCATAAAATACAGAACGTCTTAGGGATTTTACTTTCTCCGAGTGCATCCAAAGCATCCAGAAACTTGCGTTCAAGGGCGTCTGACCATTCCATGCTTGATTTTATTGTTCTTCTCTTTTTACAATCTTTTGCATCCTCAACTTGTTGGCCATTCTTTCTCTTATGGTGTAACGGTTCCTTTCCTTTATCTGCATTTTTTGATGTACGAGTCTTAACAGCTTGTTCTTGATCACTATTATAATCACCACCATCATCATCATCATCTTCATCAACTTCTTCATCCTCCTTTGGATCTTTGCAAAATAAGTCTTCAAATGCTACATTCTCAAACACGACACCATTCTCTTGTGAGTCGATGGTTTGGACTTGATGACTAGCATTGCCCGATGATACGTTATCGATCATGTCATTAGGAATTTCTGATAGATTAACATCAGGATCTACCATATCCAACTTGTCACTCATGGCTATGCTTTTTCTGCATACATGTTTCCAAATATTGCAGATGTCGCCAAGTACACATGGATCGCCTCGTATTTCTGAGCTTCTCTAGTAATTTTCATTTGCGTTTCACCCGAAGCCATAACTGTTTCCGTTTTACGAAAGAATTCAGACAAAAATTTGAATCATTCTCAAAAATATATGTAGGGATTCACATATGTGTCAACAATACACAGTAGATATAAATCTTACCAATAATTGATAATTGTGGCTGATGCGTCAAAACTTGATGTAGAAACTCTACCACGTCCATGTCACACTTGTTAGCATCGATCAAGACACACTCGTATGTATATCCTTTCAGTATATTTGACAATCCGGTTGACGTTTTTGCTGTGTATGTAACTGCAAAAAATACATGAAAAAAATATATTCAGCAACAACCTAGTTGATACATTATACACTCATCATTAAAGTATTATACTACTATGAATTTATATACAAATGTGATAGAACCAATATTGTTTGTATTTCTTCTTTCATAGTTATCGTAATCGTAAACTCATTAATAAGAAGGTAAATCAGCATCTCTTTTTAAGAATCCGGAAAAAGCATACTCAATCTTACATTCAATCTTTTTAACATCTCTCAAGATACGAAAGATCAACATCCCTAAAGCTCATATAAGGAAAACAAAATGAGAACTGCACAGTCTCTCAAATTAAATCCCATAATCCATCAATCACATATAGACTTATTCAGATTTCAATCTTGAAGAATGTAGATAAAAGTAAAAACATTTATCTTAATTACGACATAGGTTTTCATCGATCTGGACATAAACAAAAAGTGCATGTTCCTTCTCTTTTGCCTATGTGTATATGAAATTAAAGCCTGTAAACCTAATCTCATCCCATGACTAAAGATTTAACTTATATAAAATCGATAAACTTACAAATCCATAACAAAAACACAAAAGAAAGAGACGGATAGAGCTAGATAACTTACCTACATACGAATTCTCTTTAAGTATGAGTGCATGTTGGGCGAGTAAACTTCGGTCAGATTCAACCAACAACACTCGAAGGCCGGTAAATTTTTTCGGGATAACAGTGATTGGTGAGCTAGTGCTAGTAGTCATTTCGGTATGAAGAAACTGATGGCAAAAAGATCGATGAAGAAATGAGGCACTGCGCAAGAAAATAGGTCAAGGAATGAGTAGTGTCATTAGGTTACCAAAAAAACTTTTTATTTTATTTTTTTATTTTTTAATAGATAGTGGCGGCTTAGTACATTATATTGTTGGCGATAACTTAGGAACATTTGGGTGGATCCAAAATTGATTGATAGGGTTGTCAACGAACGTTTTTTTCTTAAGATTTTAATATTCTTTTCCAAAATAAAGTGTGGAATATATCAAAAAAAGTTTAAACAAAATGTGAAATAATTAATGATGTTTAAAGAATGTGCATTTGTTAGAGTTAGTAACTACAAAATGAACACAATTAAGTAAAACTAGCAGGGTATCCGCGCGTTGCGGAGGCGGGTATCATGTGACGATCAATCGAAGAAAAAAAAAGTATTTGATCTCGGTGAAGCCCGGTTCACCCATTTTTATTGGTTCCGACGGGTCCTCTTCGGTTCGTCTTCGAACGGCTTTTATTGGCTAGCCGAACCGATGGTGACTCCGATTTCCAGTTGAACCCGTTGGTCCGGTTTGGTTTTCAAAACTATATGCACCATTATTTTAGGAGACATCATATGTACACTTTTGTAGATATATGTTTTTAATTGTTGTACAATGTGAATATATAATTGCATTTTTAAGTAATGGGGTGTATTAATCATTTATTAATTATGTATTAATTATTTCATTTTCAAATATTTATGTAATGGGATGTTTTAATAGGAGTATTAATTATGTTTTAATTGTCAAGTTCAAATTATGTTTGTATGGGTTGTACATTATGCATAAACATGTGTAAGTTAAAAATTCAATATTACTAAATATAGAAGGTGATTATGCTTTATATGTAGTAAAGATAAGATGAAGAAACATGTAATCTAATGATCTACCAAGAACAAGAGAGAGAGAGATGTGGGTTGTGATGTTTAGTGAGAGAGTATATGGAATGGATGAAGTGTTATTACGATGTGGAATATGGAAAAAATGAAAACAACCAACCCCTCTCCAAGGCTAGGAGAGGGCTTATATAGTTACATGATGGTCGGCCCATGGGCTATGATGGGCTTCCCATGGGCCTTGGGCCGGATTAGCTTCTATACTTAACATGACACAATCTACGAGCTAATACCTATTACAACTTGGGAAGTGACCGACACTTTTTGTGTTTCCAACAATTGAAGAAACATGTAATCTAATGATCTACCAAGAACAAGAGAGAGAGATGTGTGTTGTGATGTTTAGTGAGAGAAAGTATATGGAATGGATGAAGTGTTATTACTATATGGAAAATGGAAAAAATGAAACAACCAACCCCTCTCCAAGGCTAGGAGACGGCTTATATAGTTACAAGATGGTCGGCCCATAGGCTATGATGGGCTTCCCATGGGCCTTGGGCCGGATTAGCTTCTATACTTAACATGACACAATCTACGAGCTAAGACCTATTACAACTTGGAAGTGATCGACACTTTTTGTGTTTCCAACAATCTCCCCCTAAGGGAGGTCACTCCATTTTACAAAACATTAAGCCTAGCATACAGTGCTTTATCTTTAGTATTTAGCTCGTCCTTTTGACATTCTCCTGTGAGTATGTTGTAGTGATCATTGATTTCTGGATTGAGCTTGTTCTTTGAACTTAT
>BQNB010061984.1:15053-36258 GCA_026074375.1 Tanacetum coccineum
CACGAAACTTGCGCCATTGTTTTTCAAATCATTTTTCCGATAAAAATGAGTATTCGCTTGATATTATTTCATAAATATTTTATAACATTAAATAAAATATTTGTTATTCATTTTGTGAACCGGTTTCGCTTCCGCGTTGTATATTGTTCGAAAAATGTTTGCGGTGCTGTTTTAGCCCTTTTCGGCTCGTTTTCAGGTCTCGGGCAAAACTGAAAAGTTGTCAGGAATGTCGTTTCACATCGAATTGCTTTGGAGCCCAAGTCGTGAAAACGCGATTTAGATGGTCGTTCTTGTAAGTCAAGTCAGACCCGAAAAGTCAAATGTTATAATCGTCATTCAGAATTCGAAAAATTCTCGGATGTTACATTGATGAGCTTGGCAAACCGGACATAATAGTCGTGAATGGTTTCTCATTTGTTCTGACGGAAGTGTTCAAAGTCATCATACAGTTGTGATTCTCGATCTTCTTTCGTTAGTTCCGAACCTTCCAGGAGCATCTTCACATTATCCCAAATGTTTTTTGCTTCAGTGTAGTGATTGATGAGAGTGTAGATGTCTTTTGGTAACCCTTGAAGTAGGATGTTTGTTGCCCGAATGTCAGCATTATACCTATCCTTATCCTCAGGTGAAAGGTCCGAATAGACTCGAGCTCGTTCGGGACCTAGTTGCTGGGCACCTTCTGTCCCTTCAGCAATTGTGTCTCTAATAGTTCCCATCTGAAAAGGTCCTTCATCAATCGACTTCAGAATGTTCACCCCATTCTCTTTACCCCGACAATACAATCGAATACGTTGTTGCCATGATGCAAAGTCAGTCCTATCAAGCATAGGTGGTCGGGTATCGGAACCGGCACATTGGATATCTTCCGAAAGATTAGCCATCTTAATTGATTGTGAAATGATTTAAGTTGATCGAACAATGATTAGAGATTGTATGTTAAAAGTGGTGATGTTTGTTTAAGTGTTTTGTTGTTTGAGTTTGTTACGTTTGTCAAGTTTGAAAAATAGTCCAAATTCCAAACAGTGTACCAAACCGCTGGATTAGTCCTCAAACCGCTACTGTCAAACCGCTACTGTCAAACCGCTATGAAGAAATTATACCAAACCGCTACCACGAAGAAAAATGGCCAGAGGTTTGTTTCCCAAATCGCTATGAGAAAAATCTTCAAAAACCTGTAACAAACCGCTATCTATAAACCGCTACTAGTGGTAAACCGCTACAAAGTTAATCTGTCAAACCGCTACTAGAAAGAAATGGTAAACCGCTATGAAGAAGAAACACCAAACCACTACCAAGAAATGAAATTAGCAGAGGTTTGTTTCCCAAATCGCTATGAGAAAAAGTCTTCAAAAAAACCTGTAAACCGCTACGGATCAAACCGCTATAATTACCAAATCGCTACTAGTAAACCGCTACACTAGAGGACAAACCGCTACTGACAAACCTCTGCCTAATAAGACAAACCGCTATCAGAAACGACAAACCGCTAGAACAGTGTACGATCTGACAAACTGCCAGAACAGTATACTTTCCTGACAAACCGCCAGAACAGTAGATCAAACCGCTACGATAAACTCCAAGCAGATTACCAAACATCTACGTTGAAATACAAACTTTTACACCTTAAAACATCTAAAAATCACCCTTTTGAACGTTTTGACTTGGATTCTTTTGCACAAATGAGTACTAGAAGGCTATAACAACTAAAAAGACATAAATTTTAACACCATAAACGTGAAGATTAATGAAACTCAAGAACAAGAGCTAAGACCTCCGAAAACTCAACTTTTGATCTAAACCAAGCACTAAAACGCACACACAAACGATCTAATCATCCCATGAGCTCTGATACCAATTGTAGGATATTGGAAATCATAACACAATGGAAGATAGATGGATTAGCCAAATCTAGAGAGAGAAAGTGAGAGAAAAGCTTTCTAGAGAGAGAAAGTGTAACATGTAAATGAAATGACTAACCACCTCTTCCAAGGCATGGAAGAGGCTTATATAGTAGCTTACAAAATCAGCCCTTAGGCTATGGTATGGGCTTACACGTTGGGCTTTATAACCCGGCCCATTACCGAACATTACATATTAAACGTTAAACTACGAGCTATAATAAATGGTACAATACACGGGGTGACCGAGTCTTTTTCTAATATCTAACAATCTCTCCCTAAGGGAGGTCACCCCATAAAATACACTGTGGTCCTTACTTCAAGAAATCCCCAACACGTCATATCCCACATCGCCCGATATGGCATATCAATCAGTTTCCAGACTCTATAAATACAACACCCTAAACTCAGTTTTAGGTATGCAAGTGAAGCCCTAAACCATCAAGTCGACCAACAGACGAATAAAGGAGCATAGAAGGTCAGAAAAGAGCCTCAAGATCATAGGAAAACTCTTGTAATCTTCGCACAACCCAATACGCGTTCGGTTAAGGTTTCTTTATTTTAATCGTTCATATATGAAACCGTGTATATTTTTACAATGACTATCAGCTGATACCTTTGGGTATCAGCCATGTTTAGGAAGGTTTAATCGTTTGGTTTGTTTATATCGATTGCTTAATTTATCGTTGATTATTGATTATGTTTATCAATTTATACTTGTTTATGTGCTTAAGTATGCGACCTATCATTCAATTGGGTCTAGTCCTACATATTTAATGCGCTGCAACTTCGGTGTTGTTTGTGCGTAGGCTAAGAGTCCGGGATAGCTCTCCATATTTGCAATTTATATATCTAGAGTAATAGGATCACAAATATTGACCTATCTTTACCATTGGTTTATGTGAACAAGTTGGACTAGCAGGTGACCTAGGATCAACAAATAACGTACTGATTCCTTTGGTAAAGACTCGAACAGTGGACTACTAGTATATAAAGAGTTGTTAAGCAGTAAGTGGGTAAAGTCTCGATAAGCTAGGGTTTAATAAGATTACCATTATTAATCTTCTAAGATAGATTATAATCAGCAAATAGGATGCTTTATGCGGATGCGTTTAATTGTGACAGGATTCTATGTGTCTAAGTTTTAGGAAGAAGTATCGCCTAAATTTAGGAATGATATGCCGCCTCGAGATAAGCACTCATTGCACTAAATAAACAAACCTGCGTTTTATCAGATTATTCATGGTTGATATATTTTCCTTACATTAGTTCTTGACTGCTCCTCTATCGTTTGTTCATCTTCTTGTGTGTGTTTATTACTTTACTTGTCATCAAAACCCTAGGTTAAATAACCCAAATTGTGTCAGTCTCTCAGGCTGAAACCCCCTTTTATCATTTACTTAGGTTTAACATAGAATAGAATAATTTAGGACTAACTTAAATAACTAAAATACTAATAGAATTAGAAATTAACGCTCTCGCTC
Source organism: Tanacetum coccineum (assembly GCA_026074375.1). Lineage (NCBI taxonomy): Eukaryota > Viridiplantae > Streptophyta > Magnoliopsida > Asterales > Asteraceae > Tanacetum > Tanacetum coccineum. Next base: position 18,436 of record BQNB010061984.1, read on the forward strand.
TTAGTGATTGACACCCTGCTTACCAACGAAGCTACATCTGATCGGGTACACAGCCCGTTAAAGTGTTATTTTTAGGTATAGTCGGCATAAAATAAATAGTAAAACTTGATAACTAAAATAACAACCTACACGATGACACATCAAGTTTTTGGCGCCGTTGCCGGGGAGTGAAGTTGTTTAATTCTTGTTTTTATTAGTGTTTTAATTTTCATTTAGTTTAGTATAGATTAATTTGCATATTTGTGTGTTTGATTTTTACATTGTATATTTTGCATATTGTGTGTTTGTGTCTTTTCTACAGTCCGGTGTAATTTTTTATGAGTCGAATACACAATACGGCGTATTCATCTTTTTGGATACGGCGTATAAATTTTTTCAAACCAATACAGCGTATTCGACTCTATCATTAATACGGCGTATTCAGTTTTGCTGAATATGACGTATTAGGCTATTTGACCGTTTTCTTTCCTAGCGAGTTTATTACAGGTTAAAATGGACGACCCCAACATTACTATGGAGGAGTATATCAAGCTTGAGGAAGAAAAAGCTCGTAGACGTGGTAAGGTGTATAACTGAAAAACTGCTACATATGGTAAGATCTTGTATGATGAACACATTCACGACCTCAGATCTGTTGAAACTGAATTCCCAACTATAGTCTTTAACGACGCGTTAACATATGAAGTAGCACTCTCATGTGAACCCACGGTAAGTCCTCTTAACGACAATCAAATTAACTTTAGAATATCGTTTGACGAATCTGACGATAAAGATTACACGGTAATTTATGACAAAAAATTATTTTCTTATAAAATAATTTCTATCAACGATTTGAAAACAGATTCGGAAAATGATAATGATAAAGTCAATATGCCTTTTTTCCTTCATCCAGAAACCTACGATCAGTGATTTTGATGATTTCGGGAACCTATCTTTAAAGATTTGAGAAAGAGTTCCACAGCCAGTAAATGCCCTACAATGATGGCTCTTTACATCTAAATTAGATTTCTCACCTAATGATATGTGAGAAATCACATATCCGTTTTATACCAAAAATGACCCTAAAATGATGAAATAATGCAAATTATGCTTGTATATTGTGTATTTTATCTTTTGTGATGTGTAGGTACGGATATTACAAAAATCACAAGAAAAGAGCCAAAACTAGATAAAAACGGACACAGGAACAGAAAGAGTACACAAGAGCCGTGAATTTATCAAGCTAGGGTCAACAAAAGTCAATCTTGGTCAACTCATGTGATGACAAACCCTTGAATTTACCAAAATAGCAATTTAATGTTAAACCTTTTCACCCAAAATTCCTAAAATCAATTACACCGTTAGTCCTTTAATCCATTAATGTACTAACGGTCGCTACTTTTGATATTAACCCCAAGCCCAAATTAAAACAGCTTGAGCCCAATTCCTTTTTAATATAAAAACGAGCCCAGGTCAAGAAGTCAACTAGTCAAACCACTCAGTCAAATAATGAAATAAGAAAAGAAAAAGGGCGGGAATACCCTTTTTACTGTTCACCATCGTATCAAAATTACATTGTACCCAAAATTAACCTCGTTTAAGTAAAGTTAACTCTTCTAGAAGCCTATGACGCACATAATGACGATTTTGGGATGCTAGGTTGACAATCCCAAGGCCAATCATTGGCTAATCATACGTGGAGAGCAATGGACGATCAAGATTAAATTGATTGAAAGCAGTTATGGATTAAGGGTCAAGATCAAAAGCTGGGGGAGCGTCTAAGGGCCTGGAAGCTTCATTCTTGGCCTATAAAAGGAGCCACTCACACTCACGATTAGTATCTAGTGTAGTTTACTTAGTGTAGCTTTTAGCTTATTGTAACGTTTTTAATATTGTTTTCAATTAATGTAATTTCCTTTTCAAGCTTGTACTCAGTTTTTATAATCAATAAAATTATAGTTTAATTAATGTTTAAATTTCAATTGATGTTTTTACTTTAATGCATAATGGTTTAAAAAGCTCTCTAATGTTATAATTAAGCTCAACAAGCTTTCAAAAGCACTTATAAGCTAGCTATAAACTCAGTTAAGCTCTCAAAGCTTAACTGAGGTTATTGTTACTCAAATCTCTCCCCAAATATTACCTTAGCTTTTAAATGGAAGGGAAGCCAGTTGTGGAAGGGCTTCCAGGACCTTACCAACTTATTTTAAGATAAGCTGGAGCTTGTAGATTAGCTTGTAAAAGCATTTATTGGCCTTGTTTTTGTACAAAGGCTTTTGTAAGTCTTCACTTTACCTTTTATAGCTTAATATTGCATTTTAGCTTAATACTGCTTATTTCTTGCTTATTTTAGTTTAGAGTAGCTTATATCTGCTTATTATAGTTGTTTGATGCTTATTTAGTTCATTTGATTAGTTAAAATTCAGTTTACAAGTGTTAGTTATAAAACAGTTGAAAAACCAAAAATATTAGCATTAGATTATAGCTTATTGTTTCTGCTTATTTAGTTGTTTAAATCTGTTCATTAGGTCTATTCTAAGCTTGTTGATATCTGGTATCTTAAGTTTGAACCTTAAAACTCAATTTTATAAGCTAAAAATGGATTTTAGCAACTTAAAGGGGTGTTTGGATAATGGCAGTATTAACTAGCGTTAGTACTGCCCATTACCATTTGGTCCTTTAGGTTGATTATAAACCTCAAATTTAGTTTTATAAAGCAAGGTTTTATGGTAATTGGTAGGATAAATCAAGTTTTGAAGATTTGTATGATGATTGCTTTGATCTGAGTTCATATGGCTTAGGTTCTAGGGTCTTTTGGCGTAAATTAGTTTCTAGCTATTCTTGTTGCTTCAATTGATCTTAATTTGGTTTTTAGAAGTTGTAGAAATAAAGGTCCTTAGGTCTGCATTTGTTAAATTGAGCTTAGGTCATTTAGTGTCAACTGCATTAGTCTTCAAAAATAGTTCTAGCCATTTTCATTTCAAAAATTCAGTTGATAGTAGTTAGTTTTAGATCTTCAAATTTTGTGCACAAGTAGTTTATAGTTCATATTAGATCTGTTTAAACTTATTTTGAAATAATTAGCTTATTAGCTAGTCTGTTTTTAAGCCTGCAAATTAGCACTTTGTCTTTTCATAGAAAACCAAAAATAGAGTAACTGCATAAGTAGCTTTTTCAAGTAGCCTTTTCATAGCTTAAATAGATTTCAAAATACTTTTCAAGAGTAGTTTTAGATAGCTTATAGAATAGGCTTTCAAATGGTATAGGTCTTATAGCTATAAGGATCCGTTTGCTTACTTAAAAATAAGCTCAAAAGTGCCCTATAGGACTATTTGGTAAACTATTTTTGTGAGAAAAGTGATTATTGGCTTTTCAGTCTATGGGCTTTATTGTTTTGTTAAATATTGTTCAGTTGTGGCTTATTAGTTTTGTTTTTTAAGTGTGTGTTGCTTAGTGTTTGGTGGTCTGAGCTTATTTAAGCTTTAAGTTTCTAAGGTTTAGTGAAAAAAGCTCATATTCTTTTATGTTTTTCTGAGATTTTTAAGTTCAAATTTTGGCCTTTTTGTTAATTTTCCAAAAACGCTTTCTTCACAACAAGTTGACTTATTATAAAGCTGCTTAATAACTTTGACAAAGCTTTTTGAGAATAAAAAAAGGGATGTAGGGAATTCAGGGGGTGAGCAAGGCTCGAATCACCTGACCTCTACCACACTCCTCACTTTCAACACCTCAACACAACATCACAACCACTGCGGTCCCCTGGGGCTTTTAAGTCCAGGTTGAGGGGGGTTGCAAACACAATTCTTTTAACCTTTTTTCCCTTTTTCATATAAGCACTTCGAGTGCTTATCTGGCTTTTCCTGGCTTATTTGTTTAAGCTGCTTTTAAGTTAGTATTTTTCCTGTGTTCTTTACTTGTTAAGCAACTTTTAGAATTTTTCTTAGATTTTTAATTCAAACTTTAGTATTTTTCGTGCATTTATTTAGATTAAAAACTTTAAAAAATCATAAAAAATAATTAAAAACCAAAAAAAATAAAATTCTTTTTTTGAAAATTTTCTTTTAATATTTAGAAGGTTTAGGAATTAAATTTTCATTCGTAGGGCTTAATTTTGTTTTACTTGCTTATTCGTCGCGTTTTTATTATTCCCGTAGTGTTTTTGTGATAAATTTCTCACTTGCTTAATCGTTAATTCTTCTTTGCATGCTTTATGTGTTTCTATGTGTAGAAATAGGAAAACAAATCAAATCTTTGAATTATTCACTTGCGCGATCACAAACTAAACCGACTTTCTATTCACACTTCGCCGAGGACAAACGACCCGGGAGGTTTTATGGATTGCTTTGGTCAAAAGCAATCTTCTTCAATCTTTTGGAATACGTATACTACTATACTATAATTGTATTTGCCTCTTAATTACACATTCTTGTTTGTGTGTGTGGTTTGGGGCAAATCAATTTTTGGCGCCGCTGTCGGGGAAGTGTGTAGCGATTTTCGTGTTCCCGTTTGAAGATTAGTATTTGAAGACCCTTCCCCGTGAAGTTATAATTCCCGTTTGTGAATATTTTTCTATAAAAATACAAAAATATTTTTATTTTCTCAAATTTTTGTGAATATATATCAAGTAATCAAAAATACCAAAAAAATCGAAAAACAACAAAAATAACCGTCTTGTGTCACTTACGAAAAAGGCGCACCTCTTTTGTGAAATAAGCTATAAGGTGGGTATAAGGAGGGTTGTTCCAAGGAACTACGACCCAAAGGGACAAACGTTTTTAAGGCGATTCGCTCCCACTACGTCCCCCGCTTGCTTGCAAGTTTCACTTAAGGGAGTTACCCTAAGTTTGTTGATTATTCGGTGAAATAAAAATATTTTGTGTATATATTTTCTCCTCGTTTGTTTTATCGGTTTTATTTGTAGTGCATGCGCACTAGAAATTCCTATTATCCAAATAATTCACCCGTAATCATTCCGAGACGTCGAAATAGACGACGTGCTCCAAACATAGTCGAACCCGAGCTTCGTACTATCGTTGAAGTTGCACCAATGGCGGATAATCGAACAATGGAAGAGCTACTCCAAGCACCCACGGAAGGGTATGGAGAAGCTATCGTCATACCGGAAATTAATGCGGACCATTTTGAAATTAAGACAAATTTGCTACAATTGGTTCAAGCTAACCCATTTCATGGATTTGAGAGGGAAAATCCCCATACTCATATTAACAATTTCAAAAGGATTACCTCAACTTTGAAATTTAGGGATGTGCCGAATGATGTGATTAAACTCATGATGTTTCCATATTCACTCGAGGGGGCCGCTAGAGTTTGGTATGATAAAGAACCTCCTAATTCTATCTTAACTTGGGACGATCTCGTAAACAAATTCGTGAATCAATTTTTTCCTCCCTCGAAGACCACCCACCTCAAAAATGAAATCTCTCGATTTACTCAAAAATTCGAGGAGACATTTAGAGAGGCATGGGAACGATTTAAGGAAATGCTTAGAGCATGTCCCCACCACGGATTTACAGAGTTAACTCAAATTGATACTTTCTATAATGGCTTAAATGAGAATGATCAAGACTCCTTAAATGCCGCGGCGGGTGGAAATCTTTTGAGTAAGACTACTAGAGAAGCCTTGAACATAATTGAGAATAAGTCAAAAGTTCGTTATTCACGAAACAAACCGAATGTTTCTAGGATGAATACGACTTCTAGGGAAAGTTCTAGTAAGATGGATGATAGAATTGATAAGCTTGCGGACCAAATTTCGACCTTAGTTGAGATTGTTACTAAGAAAGTTGTCACTCCCGCTACGGTTAAAGCGGTTGAGGAATCTTGTGTTATTTGTGGTGATGCCTATGCTTACTATAATTGTAATGCTACCGATAGCAATCAATTGAGTTTTTGTGCGGCTACGGGTACTTACAATCAAGTTGCCTCTCCAAACCGTGCTAGCAACCAAATGACACCACCCGATTTTGCTCTGTTACAAAATAATCAAAATAGGTTTAATCAAAATCAAGGGAACAATTTTAATCGGGGAAATAATTTTCATGGTAATCAAGGATTTCAAGCTCCAATTAATCATGCTCCAAATTTTCAAAATCAAGGATTTCAAAACCAACATTTTCAAGCTCCAATTAATCATGCTCCACAAGGGATTTCAAATGAGTTTTCAAGTTACATGAAATTTAATGAGTCAATGATAAGGAATATGCAAACTCAAATTAATGTTTTGAGGGGTGATTTTAATAAGCAAGAGGAAAGTCTTAGGAGGAATCTAAATAATGATATGAGGAGTATTTTAGGTAGTTTCTTCCAAAACCAAGCCTTAACTTCGGGTACTCTTTCGAGTAATACTATTCCTAACCCAAAGGGTGAGATGAAAGCAATCACTACTCGAAGTGGTGTTGCTTATGAGGGACCCTCGATTTCTACTAATCCTTCTCCAAAAAGGTAGTGGAACGAGAAACCGAGGAGACAACGGATAAGGAGCAAACTAATTTCCAAGGAAGTACCGCTCACATCCAACCTCCGGTTATTCCTATTCCTATTCCAGAACCCGATGTTCCGGACACTTTACCTAAGCCTAATGTTCCATATCCTTCTAGACTTAATGATCAAAAGCTCCGTGAAAAAGCTACGAGTCAAATGGAGAAGTTCTTTCAAATCTTTCAAGATTTGCACTTCGACATTAGCTTTGCGGATGCTCTTCTTGAGTAGTGGCAGTACCACTACTTATTTTGATTTTTCTCTTCCTGAATATGATTCGTTTATCTATGATCTTTCGATTGATCCGTTTCCTCCTGTCGATAGGAGTGATTCTCATCATGAGGAGTTCGCCGATGAACTCGCTCACATCATATCTCTATCGGAGTATGATCGTTTTTACTTTGATCTTGAGATCGTTCCAGGAGAGTTTACTAGAGTTTTGAAGGAAAATATATTTGATTTATTGACTAAGGGTTTAAAAATTAATGAGCTTAATAATTCCCCTCTCCTTTTATACGATTGTGACTCCTCTCTTTCTAAGGAATTTTTCGAGATCGATCTTCTAGTCTCATTTCCCTCAGGAAATGAAGACATCGTTTTCGATCCCGGAATAATCATTAAAGGAGTCCAATTCCAGAGTTTTCAAATTCTGTTGATTTTTTTTCTACTATCTCATTCAAGAGTTATCCTCTTTTCTTGACTGGTTCCCTTGAGATTGATCATTTGACTTCATTTCCTTCCAGAAATGAGGACAAAGTTTTCAATCCCGGGATACTCACTTTAAAAGGATTTCACTCTCGATATTCTCTAAGATTATCTCATCGGGATTCTGAAGCTTTCAAAATTAACAAAAAATTTAAAAGCCCGATGGAGATTTTCCCATTCTTCTTCCTCTACTATGGAGGGGACGTCTTTTCTCTAGACGTCCCGTATCTCCATTTCTATCCCCCATATGAACAAATCAATTCGGGGGAGAGTCAAGCTAGCGACTCGTTAATAAACAAGCGCTTCGTGGGTGGCAACCCATGCTTATCCTTAGTATTAGTATATTAATATTTATTAATAAGTGTGTTGTGAGGAGGCTCGCCTCTTCCTTTCTCGTGTTTCGTGTTTTGTGGTTTATGTCCAGGATTGCCCGGATTTTGAAGGTTCTCGTGCTCGGTGTTTTGTCCATCGTTCACTCGCTCTTCAAATCCTTAGCATGCTTATATTGGGAATCCGATATCCTTAATCTTATCGACTAATGTTTATCTATTAGCATACTTAATAGAACTCTGTTAGTTTTTATAGATACCCCCTTTTAAATCAAGATTATGCCAATGAATTTAGTATGAGGGGATCTCAACTATTGAGGACAATGTTTTTTTGTTCTAGTATGGGGGGGGGGTAATCTACGATTGTATAATACCTGCAAACCGTTTGTATCTCGATACGTAACCCGTTTTTCCACCAAAAATATGTGATTTATGTGAAAATAGCAAAATTTAAAAAATTTTGTGCATAAAAAGTGATAAATGTTAGAATAAAGAGATGAAATAAGTGTTATGACACAAATAAAGGTGAGAACGAGAAATAAATTTTGATTCGACCGGTTTTATACCTTAGCTTTTTCCTTAACATATTTAAATCGAGTTTGTTGCTAGTCTTATGTAGGCTTAATCCATTATGCCGAACATCGGATTGATAAAATTAATATGTTGCCAGTCTATGTGACTTGTTAAAGTGCCGATCTTATTTCGCTACGCTAAGCATTCGCAAGTCTCTTTCTTAGAGATTTTAAATTGCAAAGAACGAGAAATAATAGAGACTGAGAATCAGGTCATGATATAAGCTGGAATATTGGATTTTTCTTTAGAGCTTATAAGTATTAATTGTGGCTTGTTCTCCCATTAGTTTGTTTCATTCGTATATTAATAATGTTTAATAAATAAGGTTGTCCGGTTCAACTTAATCTTTAGTGAATTCCCACTAACTTGGAAGACGATGCCAATAAAATAGGTACACATCGGGATTCAGAATTTGGCATACTATATTTATCATATGAATAATTACTTTACATAACACCTTTAATTGAGTCCTTCAGGTATATGGTGAAGTATGAGTGAATAATGAGAATTACATCTGGCCTTAAAGAGCCTAAGGGTATAAGGTGTACTTAGAGTGAATCAAGAATAACTATGCCTTAAAGAGCTAAGGTAAAGACTAAGTGATTAAATTGTTTCAATGCTAAAAGAGCCAAGGGTATATGGCGTTGAATGATTGAATCATGATTTAATCCAATTTGGGATATTTTTGTTTGTACCTATTAAAGAGCCTTATGGTATATGGTGCAAATTAAATCACACGTAATTTTTTTATGTCTTAAAGAGCCTTAGGGTTAAATGACATAAATTCAAGTAAATAAATAAGTAGTCCTAAAAAAAGCCAAATTTCGTTCAAACCGATGTAGACCTCATCGTTTTTCACTGATAAAGGGGAAAGCTAATTTTAATCTTTATCCGTCCCCTTATTATTTTGGATTTAATAAATATCCGATAAATAAAATATTCTAAAGAGCCTTCGAGCATTGAACAAAATAAAATATTGAGATACAAAATTAGGAATAAGAGAGGAAAAGTAATACACAATTAGTATTTATGAGTAGTGTTAGTATCCGACTTGTATTTGACAATGATCTTATTTAGTGGCATTAGTAATGGAGAAGTGACAGTTGGGGCCCGATTGAATTTATTTTGCTTTTGTTCCATGATCCAAAATATTATCAAAGAAACTGAAGTACAATGTGATGAATGTTGACGTATGGAAAGTTATGAAAATCATTAATAATGGAAAATAATAAAAATGAAAAACAGGGCTTTTTAGAGCAATTTCTTTAAACCCTTAAGATGAATTACTTAGCTACTTTTCTAGGATTTAAACAAGGGGGGATTATAAAGAGATTAATTTTCTAAAAGTGGTTTATTGATAATATTGCGTAGAGGACAGACGGCAATAGATTAGTATGGGGATTTGGTATTCTTAAATACACATACCCCTTTACCTATTAAAACAGCTAAAAACACCAATAATGACCAATAATACATGAAAAATGCATTGTATTTGTGTGTTTTGTCTATTGTGTCTCGCATGTAACAGATATTGCATGAAAAACATAAACAGCAAAAACCAACAAAACCGGGCCCCCGTTGGAAAAGCAGTGGAAAAATAGCAAAAGATCGAAGCCGAAGGCACATTAATCTTTGAACCCGACCTTAATTCTTAAAAGCCCATAACCTCGTTAGCCCTTTTAACCTTAAATGTCTAAAAAGGTTTACATCGTTAGTCTTTAGGGACCAACAATGTTAGTCCTTTACCTTTTCATAAATAACCTTAAACCTAAATCAATCCTAACCCCGTTAACCATTTGAAAAACTAAATAACCTAAAACTTTTACCCTAGCCTGGCCCAAACACTTTTTCATAAAGCCTATGTCAACCCCCCCATACCCGGTTAAATGTATAACAATACGAGTCAAAATGAGTTACTGTTTATCCTCTTCATTTCTTTCCTTCCCATTTTACCTTGACACACACACCAGGGTAAACCTAACCAATCCCACACTCTTGTATACTTCTAGAAGCAATTGCTGACATGTCTGACATGATTAGGAGCCACACTGGCAATCCGTGTGACATCCAATTAAGGGATTTTTGATCCAAGGGCTTAGAACACAGGATTAGAGGGCAAGTAATGATCCAAGGGCTAAGGAAAGAAGATTGAAGGCTAAAACTCTCTCCTAACATAACAAACACAGGAGGAGCATCTCAAGTCCTAGAAGGTTCTGCTCAAGGATATAAATAAGGTAAGCCAAGCACACATAATCATCATACTAGATAGGAGAGTATAAGTGATTTAGCTGTATTCTACTAGCTTATTTTTTATGTTGTAATGTAATTTTAGTTTTTAAAAGTATTGTAACTCATTTGCTTTAATAAAATTCAAATTTCATTCAAATTCGTGTTATGCACCTTAAAATTTACTCTTGTGCTTTAAATTTGTTTCCATGTAATAAAATCGTATCAGTCTCACAAACTTATATAATGTTCATTTAAGCTTGCTTAAGCTAGTTGATCTTCTGGACTTGTGTACTATACCTTGACTTGTGTGGAAATGGAATTTTAGCTTTTGGATGATAATCTAGCCATGGATGAGCTTATAGGACTTTACCAACTTATCATTAGATAAGCTGGAGCTGGTAGATAACTCTTGTTGAGGGCAGTTTTATGATTCCCTTTTAACTGACAAAGGTATATTTTCCATTTTTTTCATGTTAAGCTTACTGCACTGTTTTTCTTATGTCAGCTTATAAGTGTTTATTATCTGTTAGTTATAGCTTATTAGTACTTTATTAGCTTAATTAAATATCTGTTATTTTAAGTTTGAGCTTATTTCAAATTTTTATAGTTTAAATTTGCAAAATCAATTATTAAAGGGGTGTTTGGTTTAGCAGTCTTAACCATAAGTTAAGACTGCTATGACTAATTTGTCTTTTTAATCAATTTCAACAAAGCATAGAAATAGTCCTTTAGTCAGTTGTTTTAAGTTTTTAGAGGTTCAAATTCAAGTTGAAGGTTTAAAGAAACTATGTTATGATTATGTGGATCTGATGTTTGTCATAAAAGCTTAATTGTCAATTTAGATTAGTCATTCAAATGCTGTTTCATATCTCAATTTCTTGTCTCATAACGCAGTAGAAAGTAAGTTTATTCAAGTATGCAATTGAAACTTTAAGTCAAGTCTTAAACTGTCCAAGTTCTTTTTATTCTATTTCTAAAAGCTAGTTTTCAGTAGTTAATCTAGGTAAGATAAAGTTTGATTTATGGTCTGATTTTTAGAATTTAAGCTCTTTGCTCATTAAGCTTCATCTGTTTTTACTTTTTAAGTTTTTACATTAGTTTTTAGTAGCTTAATCTTAGGGCTGAACTTTGAATTTCTCAAACTCCAAAAATCTAAAAAGAGTCTAGTTTGTTTAACTGTCAAATTTTCATTAGCTTAATCTAGCTTATTACTAGTCTATTTTTTCTAAATCTTGATTTTTATTGTTCATTAAGTACAAACTTAATCTGTTTTTAAGTTTTGAGGTTTAGCTTTTTGGTATAATAGCTTAAAAATTAGCTCAAAGTTGCTCTTTTAGGCTGTTCAAAGTATCTTTTTAGCCAAATTGCTTATTAGCTTATTTGAATATTTTAGCTGTTAGTTTTGCTTATTTGAAGATTAGGTTGCTTATAGGACTATGTTAGGCTTGTATTAGGCTTATAAAGTTTTCCTTTTTAGCTTATTGAATCTAGAAGCTAAATCAGTTTCAACTAAGTGTTAAGCCAAGTCAAACTGTCATTTCTTTTATACTTATTAGACGTGCTTAATTTGAATTTAGTTTTGCTTTTAAGAGACTAGGTTTTGTTAGGTTTTTAGCTTATTAGACTTTTCATTGCTTATTTAGTCCTATAATGCAAATATGTTTTGGCCTATTTCATAAAAGTTAAAAAAAACTTATTCTGTCATTTTAAAATGATTTTATTGTGCTTATAATTAAGTTTCAGAAAAAGTCCCAGTTATAAAAATGGCTTATTTTCATTAGTTCTTTAAGATTTTGCAAAAAGTTTTAAAAAATAAAAATATTTTAAAAAAGGAAGTCATGGGGGTCAAACCCATGACTTTCCCCTTAGCACTCATACACCTCAACACAACATACACTAACCAACTCGCCCTTGGGTCTTTTTCATTAGGATTTCACTTCATTAAATATATATAGTCATTTTAGTATTAGGCATATTCGAGCTTATTGCTTATTTATGCTTTTTCAATAAGCCATCTTTCTAGGTCATATTTTATTAGATCTTCTATCGTGTCCAAGGGACTTTCCCATAAATTTTTCTAGAAATTATAAGTATTTACTATTTTTAATTAATTTTCCTAGATTAAAATAGTTTTAATTCATAATAAATAAAATAAAAATCAAAAAAATATAATTCTTTTTCTAAAAATTATTTTTAGTCATTTAGGATTCATTAAAATTAAATTTGCGTTCACAGGGGTTAAATTTGATGTAGATGCTTAAACATCACGTTTTCTTTAATACCCGTTAACATTTTTTATGTTTAATTGCTTAATTGCTTAGTCGTTTACTTTCTTTGCATGCTTTACGTGTTTTTATGCGTAGAATTAAGAAAACAAATCAAATCTTTGAATTATTCACTTACGCAACACAAACTAAACCGTGTGTCTATTCACACTTCGTCGAGGGAAAACGACCCAGGAGATTTTAGGATTGCTTGGACATAACATCTTCTAAATCTTTGGAATACATTTACTACTATACTATAATTGTATTTGCCTCTTAATTACACATACTTGTTTGTATGTATAGTTTTGGGGCGGATCAGGAGGACACAGTTCGTCAAGATGAACATCAGCTGCATGTTGTTGTTGTGCCATGATGATTACCGAATGAATAAAATTAAGATGTTAGATAACAGATAATTCTTTTAACATTTTTGTCTTTTTCCACTCTGTCTGTTTTATATGTTTTGGCAATTCTTTTTAAATATATTTTTGATCAGTTTCTTTCTCAGTGCTCGATCTTTTTGCTTTTTCTATGCACATGCCATAACGACTCCTTTATTCGAATTATTCTTTTGATTTTTCATTTTGTGTTGTTCTGGCAATTCTTTCCGAACACACTTTTGATTTGCTTTTTCGCGTAATGAATTTAGCTCTCTCCTTCTGTTTTAGAAATATCCTCACAGCAGAACATACTTTGTGCAAGAATACTCTTTCAAAATATGAAGCTTTCTCTTTTGATTTTAATCAAGACGCTTTTACTAAATTTAAAGAGAAATCATTCAATCTTAAATTTGTTTTGTGAAAGAGTATCATTTTGACACAATAACAGATTTTAAGAACCTTTTTCAGAAATCTTTTAACAAAAACTTTCTTTATAATGATAACATAGAATCATATAATCACAAACCCACAATTTAATGGACAACTAAGATCGCTCACTCTAATAAATACCTCATTCTGTCATTGCTGAAACTGCCCAAAACCGGACATGACTTAGTCCACTTAAACAATTGAGATTTGGATTTTTAGATTCAAGTTTATAAAACACTTTGCACTTTTACTTTTTGTCATGATTTCTAAACAATGTAGACAAACTATCTAATTTAATAATTGAATGGACACTAAGTCACTCACTCCTCATTCTGTTCATTGTAGAAAACGGCCAAAACCGGACATGACTTAGTCCACTTAAACAATTACGAATAGATATATATGACCCACAACTTAGAATTTATAGAAACTTGATTTCTTTCTCAAAATTATTTGATGTTTTCACCACACATGAGAAACTGATCTTTTTGTTCATAAGCATTAATCATCAAACTTATTCCTTTCGCAAAACAACTTCATGTTTCCACAAACGTATTTCTACTGAATTTTAACTTTTTGAGACCATTGAGTTTGACTTTTTGACTCTTCCGAGTTTGACTATTACTGAATTTCACAAACTAGATAAACCATGATTCATTTTAACTTATGTAGGAACTAAACTCGATTCTTTTTATGTTTTATTATCATTTTTCAGGACGGCAAACATTTAACAAACAATCAAAACTCGATAAAAATTCAACTCGATGAACAACCATATAACTTCCGACTTTTCTATTTTTGAAACTAATTATCCATTCCTAAGCCTTTTATCGCTTATTTTTTTTCATAAACATAGTTTCTTATCGTCCTTGTTTTCAATCTTGTTGCATAAACTCGATAAAACATAAATTCGGTATCATAAACTATATAAAGCACAAACTCGATAATCCTAAATATTACCGAGTTGAAACTCGATAATGAAAACTCATGTATTATTCGAACCACGAATCATATCCACTTACGTTTGAGTAAGAAAAGTAGTTGTAATCGTTGTAATGAACTCGAAAGACTGTCGTTGATTTTCTACTCAAACTCGATAAAATGACTCGGTAAAAGAAAAAGGTAAAATGAAAAACATTTCTTCCTTTTATAGCTACCGAAAAAGATTCAGAAATTACACTTTTAGTCCCTTTAGTTTTACATACCGAATTTTGATTTTGATTTTTCAAAAACTCCCCCTCGAGTAATGAAGTCATTTCAAAATTTGTTCACCATTATCAAAAACTCCCCCTTGGAATGAAATCATACTAAGCTCGTAGTCCAAAAATGAAGATGTTTGAGTTTAAAATAAAAACTCCCCCTTGAAAATATAGCATTTTCAATTTCAGATTATTTGAGAGATCATTGTTTTTATTTTATTTCCAAAATGATGTATATGAATGAAAAATAATAATTTAATTAAAAAAATTAATATGAAAAATGTGACAATTTTGTATTTTTGTATTTTTGTATTTTTCAATTTTTTTTCTTTTGTTTTTGAAAAAGTATATTTACATGTTTTTGATGTATGATCTTTTCAAGAAGATGACTTTGTCATACATTCCAACTGTGTTGGAGTCATACATCTCATACCAATTCGATGAACTAGATACTCAAAGCGTTCTTTTGGAAGGGCTTTAGTAAATAGATCCGCAAGTTGGTATTCTGTCCCGACAAAGTAAATTTCCACAGTACCCTTCTCAACATGTTCCTTAATAAAATGATACCGGATGTCTATGTGTTTTGTCTTAGAATGTTGGACTGGGTTGCATGAGATAGCAATGGCACTCTTGGAATCACAGTACATCGGAATCTGATTGTACTTGTATCCATAGTCAAGCAGTTGAGTTCGCATCCAAATAACTTGTGCACAACATGCAGACAAGGAAACATATTTAGCCTCAGCAGTAGACATCGTAGTACAATCTTGTTTCTTTGAACTCCAACTCACGAGTTTTCCACCTAGAAATTGCAATCCTCCTGATGTGCTTTTACAATCATCTTTACATCCTGCATGGTCCGCATCTGAATATGCAATTAGTTCAAATCCGGAATCCTTCGGATACCATAGGCCCATCTTATAGGACTGTCTCAGGTACCGAAAGATCCATTTAACCTCTTTGAGGTGTTTGACCGTAGGATGTGCTTGATAATGAGCACATACAAAAGTAGCAAAAGCAATGTCTGGATGACAGGCTATTAGGTACATAAGCCCTCCTATCATATAACGATAAGTCGTTTAATCAGTAGGAGTGCCTTGTAAATCAGCATCCAGCCTCTCAGTTGCCATAGGTGTACTCATTGAGACACATTCATCTAGACCATGTTTCTTTAACAACTCAATTGCATATTATGGTTGACTTACGAATACGCCACGGGGAGATAAATGAACTTGAAGTCCATGACACGTCGTCAATAGTATATATATATATAATTAATAATACAAGCAAACTTTGGACAAATTACCCTTGACCGAGGCAACAAGTCAAAATTCACAAAGAAAATCAATATATATATCCGGAAGTATGTGATTCCTGGGTCGTTATCCCCAACGAGGAATGCAATTGAAAGTCGATAGTCGTTTTGATAATTGATGCTTGATGGAACAAGATTTTGATTGGTTTTTTAAAACTATGAGAAAATTAATGCAAACACTTAAAAACAATTAAGGCAAAACTATTTTAAACTAAAAACATAAAACGGGGATCCTAAAAACGCGTCTAAAAACTAACTAAGGCAAATATTAATCCTAAAAATGCAAATTTAGTTTATAAGCCTCTAAAATGACAAAAGAAAATTTTCTAAAAAAATATTTATATTTTTTTGGCTATTTATAATTTTTTATGAATTAAAAACGTATTTAATCTATTTAAAATCCTAGAAAATGACAAATTAATTCCTAAAAATTCCAAAAAATGATTTTCCACTTTAGAAAAGTCTAAAATATCATAAAAACTCAGAAAAATATTTTTCACTACTTTTTATAATTAAAAACTATTTCGTAAAATTAATTTAGAAAGCTAAAAATGAAATTTAAAATCTAAAAATGATAAAAATGTTTTTAAAGTTTGTAAACCTTAAAATATTAATTCTAAAACTAAAAACTATTTTTTTGTATTTTTTCTGAATTAATTTACTATTTTTAAATGATTTACTAAATTTTTAAACTTCGAAAAATAAATAAAAATAACAAATAAAGGAGAAAAAATCTAAAATATTGCAGGAAAGTCCTAAATGATGTAAAGTTCCTAGGAGAAATAAGCTGGTTAAGCCAGCTTATCAAATAAGCTAAGAAAAAGCCAAATCAAGCTGCGAAGAGCTTATAAGAAAAGGAGATGAAAACGTGTATAAGTAAATAAAATATGCAAAGTCTAACAGAAAAGTCCTAAGGGCGCTAATGGTAGAGAGTGTGTGAGTTAAAACGTTTGGTGAGAGGGGGTTGAGGTCCCGGGTTCGAGTCTTGCTCACCTGGGACTTCCCCCAACTCCCAAATGTTTTTTAAATGCCATTTTTTATAACTTTTTAGATAAGCAACAAATAAGCAACTTTTACAAAAACACTTTTTTAAGAAATCAAAATAAGCACAAAAATAAGCTAAGAAAGTGACAGAAAAAACTTTTTTTTACACTAAGTGACTTTAAGCTAAACTGTTTTACTTTTTTTTTAACTAAATAAGCAAATATAACTACAAAATATGCTAAAACATATAAAAGGCTATATCTAAAAAGCATACTTGAATAAAAATAAGGAACTAAAATAAGCTAGAAAGACAGAATACTTAAAAAGCTTTAAAACTTAAAATTTCAAACTAAAAGTGCAAATAAGCTCAAATAAGCTCTAACTTAAAAGAAATAGGCTTAAACAAACCTAATAAGCAATACTAAACCTAAAATAAGCAAATAAGCCTAAATAAGCAAATGAGCTTTTTGGCCAATCCTGCTAACCAAACAGCCCTAGGGACACTTTTCTAGCTTATTTTTAAGCAAGAAAAAGGATCCTTATGGCTTGGCAACTTATATCACTAAAAAGCTATCTAAAACCGCTTTCAAAAAGGAGTTTGAAAATCAATTAAGCCCTTAAAAAACTTAATGAAAAAGCTAGTTCACACAGATTCAACACTTAGAAAAATTTTTGCAATCTTCACAAAACCAAACTTTTGAGCTTAAAAATAAGCTAACAAACAGATCCTTATGATCTTAAAACCCACAAACAGATTAACTTTGGACCTCAAAGAACATTTATCATCTTTTAAAAAGCATTTTGAAATAAAGCATAAACCTCAAAAGTAATTGAAAAAGCATTTTCTTCTTTTTTCAACACTTAGTTAAAAATTGATAGAATTGGTAAAAATACAAACCAACAATGCAGACTTAAAGCTTATGGTTTCTACTCACT